>JAQGAB010000216.1:0-35182 GCA_034696565.1 Isotomurus graminis | reverse complement strand
GGCTTTTTCAAGTCATTGTTATCCTGTTCGTCATTCCTCTGCAGTTCTACATGAAAATCATGCTCCACTTGAACCTCCTGTACGACGAGTGTAAGACAAGGAAGGACTATGACAAACACCTGATTCAGTAATCACTGCATAACAATTCAATGCAAAATATGTTGGGAATTAAAAGATAATATTGCTTGCAGATACACAAAAGTGCAACTGATCAACATGTTCACAATTCCTCCTGTTAATAATCAGTCGTTTATAATGACTACAACCGCACGCGTGATATGCGTCATGTGTCTATTCATAGCAATCAAGTTGAACAGCTACGTTCCAACGTTTGCAGTCATTGGAGCGTCATGTGGAGTCCTCGCCATTATCTCGTTCATAAACTTGATACTCCCGAACACGGCTCGATTGGTGGACACAAGTTCCGAGTCCATTGCAGCGTGGCAGTTTGGATTGCTTCGGACGGACAAGTACCTCCTGAAGAAGTACAAGGCGCTGAGGTTCCTGCGCTTCTACTCGGGCGTTGGTGGATTCAAATTTTTCATGTTGGATCGGTCATCAACGTCTGAGTTTTGGTTGGGAGTATTGGAACCCACGATTGATCTTATGATTGGATATCCAAATGCGGACATCAAAGCTATTTTTGAAGGCACACAGATATAAGAAAAGTTAAAACCAAAGTCATATAGATACGTGTATTAGCTTCTTTTTGTTATATGGTTAAATTATTGTCATAAAACTGCTTGTCGCTTAATAAATCTAAATAAATCATATGCACGTATGAATTCATACATTCTTCGATTATTTTGTAAGATTGATCGGTGAAAACCAACAGATCATGAGGAGAAGATTAACGTAATTTCATACGTGAGATGGTCACAGGTTTCAGAAAGCGATCGAGTATCACATTTGAATTATTAAGTACAAGTGATATTATTAAGGTTGAACTCATTGACTCGTCGGGGCATTCGTCCCCTCATTCTCATCTGGTACAGGTGGGTGTGTTACTTAAGTACCCTGAAATGAAGTGTACAAGAACAAAATTTGCGTGTGTATCGTGTGTGTGTTAGCTTGCATATAAAGTGATTAGCATGAAGGAGGTGATTGATAAGCAATTAAGGTGTCATTGTAAATTTTGTGAGGGATGAACGATTCACTTAGGATTTTCGACGGACAGAAATTAAACCAGTAGAACAGATGTGTTTCCTGACTGTCATTTTCTTGCTCTCTGCTTCTATTCTGAATGCTTCGTGTGTTCATTTCCCTGCCAGACTCTTCCCGGCAGTGTTGTTGTTTATTATTGCTCATCTTCATCTCAGAATACATCTCTATTTTCCAGGTGTGCCTTCTGTGGACTGAGCACTTTTGCTTAAGTGATGGAGTGAGTGTTGACGAGGTGTCCAGCAGAAGAAGAAAGTTCTCCAGATTCCTTTTTGCTTTATTGCCTGTGGACAGTCGGCCGGCAGAAGAATCAAAACAAAAGACATTTTGAGCCGCATCAATAATTGCTGAGGGAGGTTGTGGGGCTGTTGGTGTGGGATTTAAGTTGTGGGTGGGGTTTTTGTGGACCCTTGTGGAGTGTGTGGGGTGGGGTTGTCAGGACGGGTCAAACGCTGTCGTGTGGGAGGGGAGAGGGAGTGGAGGACGAGGCGGAAATGGCGACAAGGAGTAAACAAGGTGGATTCCAGCACAACAATGTTTACAAAATCATTTCCATGAAGGATAAGCAAGTGAGTGGAGTATTTCGAAGGATGTGGGTGTGTTGATTTCATGTTGTGGTGGTTATCTTTGTAGGTTATCGAAGTGACGGGGACGGGGACGCTGGTGATGAAGAAAAGTACCAATGCGACTACACAGAAGTTCAAAGCTGTGCAGACTTGTAAGTTGTTGTTTGAGAAGGAGGAGCTTTTGAGGATTAAGCGTTTAAGGGAATGTTTATTTTAGGCGAAGGGGAGTTTCGAGTGTCGCCGGTGGGGGGAATAGGCCCTGGAGGGGAGCAGCAGCAGGTCTGGGACTTTCTTCCTTCGTCTCCCGTCCTAATCCTTAATGTAAGTGGCTGAGAGGTGGTCAGTTATCAATGGATTTAAGTAATGTTGGTTGTGGTTTTGTGGTGAATAGGACTCCAGTGACGGCGATAATCAGTCGTGGGTTGCGGAAGAGATATATCCTAATAGTAAGATATGCGTTATCAAAGCCAAAAATGATGGGAGGTGCTTAAGGAATTCAGGGTAAGGTGAAAGGTCTTAATGTACATGAGGTAATGAAGTTAAGACTTAATTAATTTGTGTTGGCAGGTCTGGAAAGCCCATTACGCTTGTTCCTGAAGACCGCCGAGACGCTCTGACTCATTGGAAGTTGGAATCAACTTACTGACTAGACGAGGAGGCAGCTGAATAAACTGAGGCTGAGATAGTTTTATTAATCGATTTTAAAGACATTACGAAGCTCCGTCCATTCGTATTGATTGCGTAAACTCGTGAAAAGCTGCCTTTGTCATTTGGGAGTGTTCGCTAATGTAGTTTCGATATTTTCCTATTTAAACAACGATGCAATTTGACTGACTGACTGATTAGATCTTTGCACATGTTTGTGCGTTAGACTGTCAACCAGTAGTTTGTAGTTTTACCTGACAATGCATTTTGAGTTTCTGTTTTTGTATTAAAGTATTATTGATTGTGCCAGTGAAGGGCTTGCGATGTGTACGAAGCATTTGAAGATGATATGATGAGAGTATTCGGTTTTCTGATTGTTTTGTATGGCGCTACGTAAAGAATTGTATAAAAGTATGGAATAAATATGTTTGGAGGCAAGTTGACAAACATTGGGTTGTATGCTTTTATAATTAATCTCGATAATTAACTTGACATCATTTCCGAACACAGCGCGAATGGTGGATATTAGTTGGCATTTGGGATTGCTTCAGGTTCCTTTAGCTTTGGGGCGTTTTGAAGCCTAAAATTGATATTGTTGGGGAAGGGGAGCTCAGTCTCTCTTTGGAGGTTCTGACCCTCATCGATACATGTTCCACATAGTAGCACGCAAAGTCTAAGCCATCGAGCTAACAGGGCGGCCACTACGTCCGAAGCCAAAAGGCCGAGAACGGAACGGAACCCGTGCCTAAAAAAAGGCCGAGAAGCACTGAGCTTGAGAGGGGAGGGAGTTTCTTTTATTTATTGTGTGGGCCGATCCTGGCGGTACTGCAATGCCAGGCCAACCCGTGGACAGGCGGAAGCAAGCTTCACGACCCCGTCCCGTTTCCAAAAATCAGTTTAATCAACTGGGCCCTCAATGAGGGCCGTATCAGAGATTAAGCTGATAAGAACAGATACTGAAACAAACGAAAGCATAGGTTAGTGATCATTCACCTTCAACATAATGTATGTATAAAGGAGAATTTTCTACTTGCCTACACTTTGATCTTAGCCAAAAGGCCGAGAAGCGATAACAAAATCCCTGTCGTAGCCAAAACGCTAAGAACCAACGCTTTCTTGCACAAACTACTCCCAGAAATAACCTAAATTAACGCACTTTCTCGAATAAAATTGCGTGCGTAATACGCACTTTTCGACAGAAACCTTATGTCCCCACAAACTTATGCATCTATTTTGAGGTCAAAAGGTCATGGTCTTGCGCAGTAAGGTCAAAACATGCACATTCCGGAATTTCCAGGATTTAAGGGAAAGTTTGATTTTCCCGCACCGTTTTTGTACAGGGTAGCTCTTCTGCACTCGTAAGAACAACATTGCTCTACTCAATATTTTCTCTCCCTGCACGCATTCACACTCACACTCATCCTTCCTTGCTGCCTGCCTGTCACTGCTTGGAACTACATTGAACTTGAAGTGATTTGCTATGAATCGATTGGGGTCTGGGGATGATATTATAAATTACTGTTCCAACTTCCAACTGCCGTGTAATAAAATTGGTATCGTGGTGGAAGTACCTAACCGATGAATGCGTATTGAAAGAAGGGATAGCTTTGGGTGGATATGAGAAATTCTTCTTTGATTGTACTTTAAGGTTTAGAAGTTCATGAAGTGTTGAGAATTACAAGATGCGTGGGTTTTTAAGGATTACATTCTTTTTGGTGGTATCGTAGGTTCTGTCCTTATGCAACTCCGTCTTCCACTGGACCACAGCGTCTGGCCAATCAATAAACCGGTTCTTCATCAGCGACTTGATTCTCAAAGGGTCTTTTCCCTTAATCTCCTCTGTTATTTCGGTAAACACTCCCTTGAGCATCTTCTGGTCTCTCTTGGGACACCCGATGCACTCCAAAATACTGGAAACCACAGGATCATTTCTTCCAGCAGCAGTAGTTCCCTTCCCTTTCTTACTCCCAGAAGGTCCTCTTGATTCTTTGATCTTCTGAGTCAACGGAAGGATTCCCAAACCAAACGCGTTTGTCCCTTCCTTCCCACCGACTCCAGTTTGTCTCAAGTCCCTTCGGTCCACCAAGCCTGCTGCTGTGTTCGGGCGTCGGTAACTCGGTCCTGGAATTACGGACTGTCGAGGATTCAGCTGAGGATCTGCCTCACTAGTCCAGTTGTAGGGATTCACAACTCCAAGTTTGGCAACGACTTCCTTTCTGGAAGCTGTGGACACGCCAATCGTCTCGACATGTGTGACCTTCTTTTTGGGAGGAGGAAGAGGAGGCTTCACTTTCTTGCTGACCATGGGTCCTTCATAAAGTACTTCGGGTTCTCCTCGCGAACTCCTTGGGTACCTGGGCTCATCTACAGGTGGATTTACTGCCAAGGGAATCAGCCAAGGCTTCTGGAGTTGAATGTGACTCTTGGCTGAAGCTTGTTTGAGATCTTGGGACTTGTATGCAAACACCCGACGTCCTTCAAACACAACAGGGTCAGCTTTTATGGTCCACAGGGGTTGGGAGTCGTCTTCATGAAGATAATCATCCAGTTCGAAGATTCCTCCGTGTGTGCTTGGAAATGTGGGAGAGTCTTCTTGACCTTTGCTGTTCCCTGAAGAATTTCCTGTGGGTTTCTTTTGAGAATGTGGCTTCTTCGATGACCCCTTTCCAGGCTGCTTCTTTGATGGAGATTCTCCTATTAAATATTCTGAACCTTTTGGGGAAGTGTCCACAGTCACTGGAGGTGGACGAGGGTTGAGCGAGTAGTCGTAAGTGTCGTCGGGAATGTCAAACAAGGTGAGACGCTTAGGTCGAGATTTCCTTTGGAGTTCGATTCGCCTTTCAATCGCTGCAACAGTGTCTTGCACGACTTCTGCCGGAGTCTTTTCGTCCTGGAGATTAAAAGGAAGTTAAAGCAGAGATTACAGGGAGACTACGAATATCTTTGGGCTATCCGGGGAACCTGAGAGTTTGTACCGAACCCTTCTTTAAGCCGACGTTCCCGTTCAGACCGCTCGAGAAGCGTTCGGACTACCCAACAGTCCTTCACATCCTTCGAGATGAACGCGTAATCCTTGTCCATCGCTTATTACTCCTCTCGTTATCAAATATTTATATTATTTAAGAGGCATTGAGAATTTAGAGCTGCTTGAGCGTGATTGTCTTAATTTGGTGGACCAAAATTGTCCAGTGGAGGTTCACAGATACCCTGATCCACGGTGTATAGTTTTGGTATTTTAATTTATTATCACAGCTTCACTAACAAATATCTACAGTAACCATGTTTGGATGAAACTTGGGACTTGAGACGAAGGCTGAAGTTCCTAAAAGAATTCAAAGTTTCAAAGCTGAGATTGAATTTTGAATCTGAGTTCTGATGAACCTTCCGGCATGGAACTCGTGATGAACCTTCTGGTGCCTGTTGTATGTGGGATGAAAATTCCCCACGTTGGAGTTTCATTACCAAATGACCATAAATTGACGTTGTACGGGGGACCTAAAGGATGGGCAGAGACAACTTGTTTTTTGATTGCAGCCTTTTTAGCTGCGTTGGATTTTTGTGGTGGTTGGATTTTGTTCTTACGGCTGACCCGAAGGTTCTGTGTTTCACTTGAAGTTATCTCGAATGACTTGGCAGTCCAGTTCTCCTCAATGGTATGTCAGAGAAATTCATATGTGAATTATGAATATTGTTTAGTAGTAAATCTGTATCATATCTCTACTTGTTTCCAGACGTTCGTAGCTGCTGTTGGATCTGCGTGGGGAGGCTATTGGTGGATTCGATTGAAGTCCCTGCGACGATGTATAGTCTACCCTTCATTTGTCTACCACACAACGGAGTGCGAGAAAGAAATCTATTGGGTTCCAATGATTCAGGCAAAATTGCTTAGACGGAATGAAATGAATGGCTCCAGTTATCCTGGAAATGAGGGGATGAAATGCTCGGAAGGATGTAAACTTGGTCCTTATGAGTACAGCTACACACACTTTGTTCACGTTTTGCCATCCATGGTGTTCACATTCGTACTTGGTCTGGTTGCTGCTATAGTTGTTTTGGTATACATTTATATTCGTAAAGGATAACAGTTCATTAACGATATTTAAGGTCTGTCTGTGTGGGTTTCAGAAGCTCGGAGGATTTGGTGGGAATGGTGGTGGAGGTGGAGGAGATGAACGTGGAACTTCCCCGAGGGAATCTCATGACTGTCCTTCTTTACCAGGTGATTCTCCTTCTTCTGGAGAAAGTCAGAAGGGAGACTCACCACCTCCAAAGGAATGTGAACGATGTGGGGAGATTCATAAAGACTCAAAGGATGAATATGCAGAAGGGAATCATGAATGCCTTTCGGATGATCCAAATGAATTATCTCCCACATGCATCGGTAAAAGTTTATTTTCAAAAGATTGTGACGACTGCGGTCAACCTCATCTCAATTCTGAGGAAAATAACAATAAAGAACAACATGAATCTTCAAAAGGAAGTACTGAAGAAGTCGAATGCCTTGAATCCTCTTTGTCACAAAGAACTACAGAGGAATTAACCAATTTCAAGGAATTCCAAGAGCAAAAGCTTAGACAGAGTAGAAAAATGTCTGAAACTGCTTCTCAGTTGACTGCCACATCTTTGCCCACATTCAATACGCTCGGTGCTACAGCACCCGGGGATGGAAGTCCTCGCAGGAGCAGCCGAACGATTTCCCAACAGAAAGCGAACAGTGTGAAGAGCCTAAAAAGAGGCAGACGGAAGTAAAATATTTTAATGGTATAAATAATAAGATAACTGTTGTGTTTAATTGATTATAAATGTAATTCAAGTTTATTGTATGTTCATACAAGTCGAGTTTTGAAATACAAACGACGTGGTACATTATACGAACAATGGACATGATAAAAAGTTGCTTTAAATTCGAGTTAGAAGAAAGTGTCTTAACGCGACATAATAGAAAAGTTCCTGGTGGACCCAAAAAAATGAATCCTTCTTAATATTAATATAGTCAGTTAGAGATATACGAGAAATACTGGGACATAATATGGAATACTCAAAAACACTTTGAATAATAAATATAGCAATGTCGGACCTTGGCACTTGACTTTAATCTTAACTTTAATTCCTACGGAGTTTTTGTGTAGGAATCTCTCCGAAACACATGCAACCGAGGACAATCCAAAAAATCCGAGAGGATACAAAACATTTAAGCGTATGGAATGAATTAAAACTTAATATTGAAAGAAAGCGAGTACAAACTTCTTGCACACTTAACTCTTGGATTGTCATTCATGATCAAAAGACAAGGAGCAAGTGGTGGAGGATATAAACCCTTAATTAATTATCGTCCTCAATCGTTGCATCAATAAATAAAAGTCAGTCGTCCAGTCACAAAATATGAATATTTAAAAATTTGTTCGGTATTACAGATTAAAACAACTAGACGGTTTAACCATTCTAACTATTTTTTTAACACTTCTTCTCAACAACACCCGTTGGACGGCTTATTATTCTGAGATCGAAACTTATTAGCTTTAACATACTAACTTACAAGTAGAAATGAACTCTCAAAGTTTTCTTTCTTATGTTCTCCTCACAGTCAACAAGTGGTGCATAAAATTAAGTCATTGTCATAAAGCTTAATTCGAACATTACTTATAGTCTGATACTTTAACATGACTGTGTAAAATCACCAGGGAGTGAATAAAGACACTTTTTCTTCTTTTAACCTGTAGATCCTTTCTAAACTTTCGATCCTACTGAGACGTTGAGTGAGGAGGGGGCGTACATTCCACTCCCACTGTTATTTCCTCCAGTATTGTTGGAATGATGAGGTTGTTGGTGTTGCGGCATTCTAAGGGAACTTGTAGATTGCTGCTGCTGCTGTTGTGACTGTTGAACTTGTTGCTGCAGATGATGAGGATGATGATGGGTTGTTTGATACATGTTCATTTGCTGCTGAGGAGATATGTTTTGGGAATGATGAGAATGTGAGCTCTGCTGAGTTGGAGGGCCTATTGGGTAGCGTCCTGGGATTGCTCCGATGGGGAATTGATGCGGTTGAAGCGTATGCCGGTGATTAGACGGAGGCTGGGGAGTTGTTTGGCCTGACTGAGGGTTGTAATGACCAGAGTCTGCAAATAATGATTAAGGGATGCTTTACGTGTATTTTAAGGAGATGAGAGTGGTTTCAGTGGTTTCGATTGTATACCTTTCTGATGTCTACGAGGTAGAGAGTTCTGTTGGACTCGACGTTGTTGTTGTTGTTGCATTTGGACCTGACTACTGTCAAGTGTGTTAGCATTTCTTCCTCTGTCCTCGTTGACCATGACACGACTAGGAGGATGTTGATGGCCCATTGGGACAGCCTGGAACTGTGAAGGGGAAATCTGGCGCAGTCCCAAAGGAACTGTTGGACTAGGCAGAGTGACCCCGTTGTTGATGTGAAGTCGTTTGTTCTGCTGCTGCTGCATGGCAATTGTGTAATTAGATTGAACCCCAGGATTCATTGGAACTTGTTGGATTCCAGGGTTTTGTTGAGAATGCATGGCCGCTTGAACACTTTCGTACTCGTAGAAGTTAGAGACAGGTCGCTCTTGGCGCTCTCGAGGATTCTCCCGTCGCTGCGAGTGGTAATGCTGTTGATGTCGTCGACTGTTGTAGCAAAACAAAACGATTATTAGAATATGCATATTTTAAGATAGTGTTCAGCTATAATAATCGTGCAGTAATACATACGAACGAAAGAGTACATTCACAACACAACTTAACGAGAAGAATTACGCTTAACATGCAAGCTTTGGTTAACTGATGATAGATGTGATTATTAGTAAATTAAAACGATATAAGGCTGTAGGAGATGAGTAGCATAAGTTCTGAAATACTGGAGAGATAATCCAACCAAAAAGTGAGTGCATAGAACACCATAACTTCTCACACATCCACTCAAACTCAAGCTTAGGAAGATCGCTGGGACAAACGGTGCAACTCAAACAAAACTGGCTTTCAAAGTTCCAAAGTTAAAGTGAAACGGAGCTAAACTCCGAGTCATCTAAAACACGACCAACCTTTCCAAAATAGCTTTCTTTCTTTGCTCCACCACAGTATTTCGCATTTGCAGTAATTGTGCATCAGTTAAACCTTGCCCAGAACATCTCCCAGTCGTTGGATCGCTATACATTAATTAACATTAGGACAGGACAATGAGTGAATTGCACAACAAGCAACTTATGACACACAAATAGTCGTAGTTAATTGTGTTGCAGCCCTGAACATCAAATGGTCCGAATAAATTGGACAGTAACAAGTGAAATATTGGAGATCGAAACGGACGACACAACGAGAACAAGACGAGTTAAAATTAGTAGGGCAAACTATTAATATTTACAGGAGAGTATTGAACAAGAAAAATATGGGATGGGTGAATATGATAAAAACTTACTTGAGATGATGTCTGATCTCTTCGTAGTTAATGTAATGAGAGTACTTTTTGGGATCAACAAAACCCACTCGACTTCCGGGTCGTGTCATTTCATTGTAAACGTCGTAGCTTGCAGATCTCAGGTGAAGATTTGGTGGATTTCCGTTTACATCTTTGTCAGGCATGTCAATTGGTTTCCGGCTTGAACTTTTGACTCGCATGCTTCCAGCACCGGTGCTGTAAGACGCTGATGATGCTCTATTAGGATTTTGGGGGTGTCTGGTAAACTCCTCAGGTCTGGAATAGTCATTGGCATTTGCTCCATAATGACCTCTGCCATCGTCCCTCCTTTTATCTGCCAGTCTCCTATACTGCTCCTACACACGTATTGTACTTGTTTAGTTACCATCTTTCATCATTATCTTACTGTAGGAGAATTTCTGTAGCTAGCTCACCTGAACTTTGTCGATAGCTGATACGTACTTCTCGGTACCGTCCCACTCAGCTTCGTTTTGGCGATGTTCATTAGCATTATTTGATTGAGATTTTCTGTGTCTCCCAAATCTAAACATGGATCCCAAGCCTCGGAAGAGTCCTTGCTTTTTCTTAATAGTTTTTGCTTTATCTTCTACTTCCTGTTCTCCAACGTCTATACGAACATGTCGACCTGATGGGGCTCCCGAAATACACGACTCTGTCTCTTCTTCGGCAACTAAATCGCATAATAATCAAATATTGTACAGGGTGTCCAAATAAATATTTTGCTTTTGGTTAGATTCTTACGGGTTTCCATTTGATGCTCAATTCCGTCCAAAGGAGCCTCATAACTTCGATCAACTGCCTGTCGAAAACTCTCATTGCATCCTCTGCCTCTGATTACCCTAACAGCTTGCGGTCCAGACCTAGCAGGTACATATCCGGACTTCATATCCTCCTGAACAACTATTTCCTGGACCATTGTCTGGAGTGACTCCAAGCTGGAAGACTTCTTCATTCCAAGATTTGGTCCGATGTCTTTTTTGGAAGGTCTAGACTTTCTTTCCGGTCTTTCCATGCCGTGGGGATGAGATGATCCCATTTTCAGAGAGTCCACAATAGAATCTGCAGAGTTTACTCGAGTCAGTCCAGCATTTTCTACTCGTGGAGCTGGAAGCAGAATCAATTAGAGTTATGAGCACATTTAGAGGCAAACATTATGGCAAACAAAACAAACAAATGTATTGACAAAACATCAGAAATCACATGCCTCACACACGCACAAACGCATATCAAATTCGTGTATCAACTTATGCAAGAAACGTGTCAATCACAACATTTAAATGAGAAAGCTATGGATTGCATATCAAGGACATGAACTACAGTTCCAGAAAAAGCGACTATTTACAAGAGTTACAAGCAATATGTACAGCTTTCACCCATAAAAGAAACACGTAAAGTACGCTAGAGTAGTTAGTTAACCAGTAGTCAGATATTAATGTACTTGATACGCAATAATGGACGCATGCACATGCTAGGCATTTTTGTTGAAACCCACTTCGTTTCTGTCCCAAATGATGAAGAAGCTGCAAGAGTTGGTCACCGAGGCCTAATCGATCTCCGCGTTTCCCCTTTGTAAGGCTGATTTTGTTTGCCAAGTGAACTTCGGGCCACTGAGGACTGCGGCCGGTCTGACTTCCAGGGGATGACAAGGTACTCAGATTTCTATTGCTTTTGTTCAAGTCTGGAGGATAATCATCGTCAGTACTTAAGGGTCGCTTCACTCCTCTTCTTGCCCATTGATCTAACATAATAATATTTTACGCAAACCATAAGTACACTAGACAATACAGAAACCGAGACATTCCTCCTAAACCAAACTCAAATAAGGCTCTATGTACAACATTATGATGGTTAGCAAGAGGTTAGTGTATTACAACTTACAACCCCAACAGTTACTGATTAAAGGTTAAGCCCTGCTCACCAAAGACAAGAAATAAATATGGGTATCATCAAACTACAGTGCGCAGACCATACATACTACATTCTCCAACGGTGATTGCCGAACCAAAGACAACTTGACGGAATTTGTTGCTCACAGTTTACAAAACGATAATTTCTAAACGTGTCTTAAAGCAATCAATCTGGACATGACACATAAAAGGAAATCTAACCTTGGAGGTTTCTGTCTTCAGCTAACTTCTGAGCTCGGGTTTTGTCTGAGTCTCCCTCAGGGCCCTCGTGTTTATGCCTTTCTCGCTCATCCCTTAACTTTTTGTTTCTTTGGTATGTGTCTGTGCTCTTGGCATCTAAAGTTGCGTGTCGCTTTTCCGACATACTCTGACGACCAAAAGCATCTCGAGAAAATCCTCCAGCATCTTCTAGTGAGGTTCTGAAAGACGACATAGTTCATAGTTATAGTTAAAAGACATAAGCTTCTTGAAATATGACTGTTCAGTACTCACTGGCTGGCATAAGTGATATCCGATAGAGCTGCTTGAGCCTCAGCAGGCGAAATAAGCTGAGCATCTGAGCTCATACGTCTTCTGGAGTTCAAGGTGTCTTCTGGGGTAGAAGATCTACTGAAAGATGATCAGGGTATAATAGTCATAATTGATTGCGATTTGCATGTTGAAAGTTGTTGTACCTTGATCGTCTAGGTGGCTTTTGAGGGGCGGAATAGTCATCTTCCAACAGGACCATCTCCCCTTTAGAGTTTTGTACTACCATTCCAGAACTTCTTCTTGGAGAATAATTACTATTGACAGGAATGTTTTCAGGGCGGAAGACCTGATTATTAGGTGGGCTCGTAGGGGAATATACCGTTTCATTTGTTGCCTGAAATTACAATACAGATAATTTACATGCTTTATTTTAAGAGGAAATCAAAACCGAAGAAAGTATAACGATTCATTACCCTGTAATAACTATCACTTCTAGCAGCTACGGTGTTTTTGCCAGTTAACCGATCTAGTACAGGATTTCGCGGAAGCTCAAGTCCCATCCGCGGATCCAGATGTGGAGGATTCATCGGTTGAGGATGATGTGGAAAGTTAACATTAGCAGCGTTTTCAAACTTTCCCTTCAGAACGTCAATTTTTCGTAGGCTGCTACTTCTGCTTCTGTTAATGACATTTTGAGCGCTGCCCATCGCGGAGATTTGAACATTCGGTGGTTCCTCTTGACGAATGGTGATGGGAGAAGCGATCCTACTGGAATTGCCGTTTATGTTTGGCTGCTGGTGAAGGTATTGATTAGAAGGACTAACATATTGAGGACCGAGGGGAGTAGACGTTGCAGGTGGAGGATGCAAGTTCCCAGATTCTTCTAGTTTACTTCCATCAGCAGACATTGATATGTTCTTGGATCCCCAAGAATCCATTTCATCCCCTGAAGCCGAACTTCCGCACCCGCTGAGGTCTGTATTAGGAGCAGAAGAAGTAGGAACTCGCCGTGCGATTGTGAGAGTGATGAATCCAGGCTTCGGTTTAGGTCCATCCTGAGTCATTGTTTTCCTTAAAGTTTCCATCGCATGAGTGTTGGAACAATTCTGCAGGGACACTCCATTGACGCTCAGTAGCTGGTCGTTAGGCTTAAGTCGACCATCTCGTGAAGCTGCTCCTCCGTGGATCACGCTTTTAATAAAAATTCCCATGTCTATCATTCCTCTTTGGGCTTGCGGGGTTGCGGTTTTACCCTTCACACTTATGCCTGCAACATATTAAGAATGCGGTTTAAGATTATGAAAACTGACGGATTCATGAATTAACTCATCTTACCTAATCCGGCCTTTTCTGTATCCAAAACTGGAATATCATAAATTAACACTTCTTTTTCTGTCCATGGCACAGGTTGAACATCTTCACTTACTTTTTCGGGAGGCTGTAAATTATCAATAAAGTTAGATTATTGGGGTCCATCCTAACTATGTGAGTACAATGTACAATATAACAAACTTACAATTTGCCGAGGTAGTTTTGGACTGAGATCAACTCGCTCCTGCCTTGAAACAACTAACTTAACGATCCCACCTTGAGGAATGTTTCTCAAAATAGAAACCGCTTCGGATTGTGTTTTTCCAGTAATCTCAATTCCATTTACTTCCAACAACCGATCTCCTGGTCTCAGTCTTCCATCATCTATGGCTGCGCCCTGCAGAAAAACCATTCGTATAAAACCTCAAAGTCAACCAAGCACAACTCATATTGACGGTGCACTTACAGTAGGTAAAATGTTTTTGATATAAATAGGACAGTTTCCTCCTGCTGGATTATCTCGCGTCGTAATACTAAAACCCAATCCTTGAGGTCCCTTCTGTAAGTCTATTTCGTACTTTCGACCAATCTTCCTCGTGTTGGATGTAATTAAACTGTTAGTATTTCCTCCAGGACGGGTAATAGGAGCTGGTTGTAGGGGAGATTTCTTAGTGGAAGAAACTGTCGCAAGTTTGCAATCTCCTACGACTGAACACACAAACCAAGTTCAGTTAGGTCACATTTAACACTCAATTATTATGTTACTTACTTTTTTCTTGACTATGAACCATATTTTCCTTTTCCTCTCCGTCGACGCAGACACTTTTGTCAACACCAACTTCACTAGAAACTTGATTGTTTGCTGGTTTGATAACTTTCAGTCTTAACTGTTCTGAATTTAGTCCTTGTCGGAATAAATCCTGAGCTGCTTGAAACGTAACCCCTAGAAGACTATTCCCGTTGATTTCAACGATTTTGTCCATAGCACTCAAGCAACCATCGCGATCTACTCTTCCCCCCTTTTCAACACTTTGTACGACAAGCCCCTGGTTTTTGCCATTTTCGTTATGTTCAGGAACAAGGTGAATTCCCAAAGGTCCAGTTTCATGCTGCAGAATAACTTCTACTTCCATATCTTCATGAACTTTTGGATTGTAATAACCATCGTCTGTTTGCTCTCGACGTTCATGCTCAGAATCACTTGCTTCCGATGTGGGACTTGCGGTTGCTCCAACTGGTTCCTTTCTCAAACTAAGACACAGAGCTCTGAAATGGTATAATTAATAAATGATAACAGTCCTCCAAGCTTTTGTGAACAGTTTAAACTCATGCTACTTTACCTGTCTGCCGCATCAGCCCATCTTGAACTTCCATCACTAAAAAATTGCATTGATAACCTATGATAATCCCGTGAAAACTTTCCTGGTCCTCCATTACTCTGATGTACAACATTTCCTGCACTCTTATTCCTAATGAACTTATTGTAGTTGTTTTCAGTTCTAGTTTGTTGGTTGTCGTTCCTGTGAACAACTTCATTGTCATTTTGATTAACCCCAGGTTCGCCTCCATAGTACAATGAATTCGATCCATTCTCCTTCATATCATGACCATTGCTCATGACACGATTACCGGAATTCTCCTACGGACAAGAATCATTATTGCATTATGCAGCTCATATTTTTATAGTGAAGCCTTAGAAATTCGCCTTACAGGAACACTCATTTGGTTGTTGTAAGCTCCCTTGTCCTCATCTATAACGGGGGCAGCAGACCATCTCTTGGAAGGATCGGGGGGAGACAAATGGACGGGTGACAAGCGATTCAGTGCCGGTTCACTTCCTCTTCTAACTTGGAGAGTCAGTCCTCCACTCCCTGAGGGACCTGAAGTCCCCGAAAGACCGTTGTTGAGCTCTTCTCCAGTTATTTCAATATCTGTACGGGCGAAAGGCTGGAACTTGTGTTCCGTTCCCTATTGGAGAAGAAATACAGTCTTGAGACAATGAACTCTAATCGATTTATTATTCCATCACATCACTGCTCTATTTATTGCACACACATCGCGATAACAAAACAAGATAAGAGGTGTTGGGTTACCTGGAAAATATCTGGACTATTGGTGCCCACTGAGCTGGCACTTGTCCCATCACCAGCGTTATGCTGTAAGGATGGCATTCCATCGTGATCTTCTTCATAAATGGCCATAATTTGTTCTCTATCATCTGCGACATCAATCAGCTTGTCATCCGGGTCAAGTATTCCACCATCAGATTGCGATTTTAATTTGTGTACGACAACCCATGAGTCTTGACTCTGTTCACAAGCAAAAGAAGAAACTCTTTAAGTTCGAGTACAAATGGCAAACAAATAGGTCTCATACGATACACAAGGATGCCTTAAATCAATAAAATTCCCCTTGAAAGGGGAAAAGTACACCGGATTTGACAAGGTCATGCTACCAATCACACTCTAAACTCATCTATCATGACATAATAATAATGTATTATGGCGAATGGCTAACTTTATCTTGGCGAGAATTCGCACACACCTCAAGTTCACACCTTTAATTTCACCTTTGGATGATTGTATTACGTACCTACCCCACCCTTGAGTTTAGCTTTAAGATATATTTGCGTATCTTTGGGAAATCGTCTCTGGATATTACTTTTAGCCCTGAAGAAGTACAAATAAATAGACAACTGTCTAAGGGGATGAAGGAGAAAGGTAGGTTTATTTTTATTAAGCAAGTCTATGGGAATAAATGTTTTTTGCCAAGTTAACTCGAAATCTCTCACTCCATTGCTCAGTATAAGTAATAACGATAGGAGCGTGAATCGCAATATGCTCACATCTGTTCTATCTAACATTAGTTAGCTCAACTGCCTCCTTCTTGTATTTCTACCTTCGTTAATGACACAACCCACCTTGTGATGCACATCGAACTCAGGTAAAATAAATATTGCCCCAAGCTAATCACGTCACGATTGCAACCTGCCATGTAGTAAGGTGGAGGGTATCCTTCTTCAGTCAAGGAAAGATTCTTCACCATGCTGGGATTAAGAAGAACTCTATATGTAATGCTTTATCGTACTACTTCACTCGTTTGACTACCTTCTTCACATTGAAAATTATGCTGGCTATTCCTCTCATCATCAACCACTGAATCATTTTTATCGCATCGTGAAATGGGTTTACCTTTAGTAAAAGAAGTTACGAAAGGAACGGATACAATTCATCCGAGAAGCGATCTTTCAGTTTGTGAGTTGCACAAAAGAAGTCAATGTATCTCAAAAATTCAACAAGTTTTATAACCACTTAAGCCAGTGGTTCTGTCCGACCATCTTTTCATGATGAGTATAACCGCAGTTACATTTTGACCACGTAAGAAAACACAATGGGAAGGTGGAAGTTGTAAGGATACTCCCTGAGTGCTTTACTACTATCGTCCGGTTCCTTATTTTCTTTCCTCCCTTAATGCTTACTTCCATTCCTTCCAATAACGAACAACTAAATGTTATGATTTTCTTAATTCACGAAAGAAACGATAACACTTGGAGATTTTTTAATGCTCCTTCAAGTGAAAGATGATATGTTACTGTGTTTTACTACCTGGTTGGCTAGACTTAAGTACTTAATGAAGTCTTATAGTGCATTGCTTTATCATTTGTAATTTGAACCAACAATGCCTGCTGCTACTCTTTCAGCAAGTGTAAGAAATTCTACGGAAGTGGATGTGGGCTCGTTTACTTTTTTACTTGGTGCATCTCCAACGATCTAAAACATGATCATGATTTTGAAGACGAGAGTTTTCCTAAGCGTTACAAATCACTGCGAGGGCAATTAAATGCAAACATAGGAAGGGAGAAGTTGAGCTACAACTGATGGATCACCTTTCCATGATTCTTATTACACGAATTGTTTAACGTGGTGCTTGAAGCATTACCTCAGGTACAGGCTCAAGTGACCCTAAGCTTCGGAAAGAGAAGCGATTTCGGAGTTTATTCCTTGGATTAGAATCACCTTCACTGAGATCGTATGTCTGAGAATTCGATCGAAGGAGTCGACGGATTCCATTTCCTATTCGTTTCATACCCGTCCTATCCGATGTAGATTTCATTGTTACTTGGGATTATAAAGTAATTTTGACGAGATAATGAGATCTCTGGTTCATTTAATCACTTTAACAAGTTAGAAATCAAAACAACCGAGAGAGTAATCATGACGAGAGTACCACCAGACCACAATAATTGGAAAACAACATCTCAATCATTCGCATATTTTCTTAATTCTTCTCATTCCTTGTTCACACTTCCACATAAATTAGCTTCCACAACTGCTGGTTAAAATACTTGTTTTGCTACTGGCAAACGCAGAAGTTCATTCAATCTCAATTTTTCAGGCATTAGGCTTCATGCTATCTTTAGAAAAAAAGTGTTCACTTATCGCAGTTTCATTATGAAGCACTACAGGCACTAGAAGGCTCTATTAGATGTTCAACCAAAGAAAGCTGAGATTCATCTTATACGTTTACTACTCGCAGTTGAGAGCATCACGAAATAAATTAATGTCTCATGAAACTTCATACGCACAGGAGAACCAAAGAGTCCTAGCAAATCAAGTTCTGGAAATGACCACGAATAAATAATTGAACTCACTCCACACTTCAATAAACTTTAATTCTATTAATCTCCATCAAAACATGGAGGAGCTGATCGCAGTAGTCAGTCGAACCCTGTTATTATAAGTATGTTAGATAATCAAGGAGTTCACTGGCAAAATATTCTAAAGAAAAATTACACTCATGCGATCTACTCTCTGCCTTCAGTCCTTCACTTTCCTGCAAAATTTTTACAGGTTTTTACGTGACTATAAGTGCACTGAATAAATGAATGCAACACGAACGAATTATTGGAAGTTCCAACTTGAAACTGTAAAAATGTTCCACGTATAACTCACTTTAGTTGAACATTAAACTTGAAAAATTCCCTTTCCCATGGTCTCCTCGCGAATGACTGAGACATGCCAGTGGTAATAACTCACGAACGATGAATGATGTACAATGAGGCTGGAATTGTAATCGCAAATATTCAATTACAACTATCTATCCGATATACTCAGTTACGGACCAAGTAAATTGAAACACTGCCAAATGTAAAGAGTTAAAAGTTAAAAGAGCTCAACGAGACTTTTGGATGTACATTCACCATACTCCAAATTGCAGTGTGCAACTTCTTCTTCACTATTTTGCACTGTTTTGACAACGAACCAACCGTGTCCGTCTCTCTTGGCGTACCGTGAGTAATATTGTTGTCTCAAGTCATTATTGTATCCCACATCATTAGTTAGCCAGTGTATCCACATTTAAATCTTATTTCACCAACCTAGTCAAGCAACACAGGGTTGGTCGATAGGTGAGGTATTCCAGTTGAAACAAAATAGTAAATAGCATGTCAAAATATGCACGTATATCTTTTGTATGCATCCCATATCGCTAAAACTCACAAAACAATCCTCCTGGCTTCTCTTTACATTTACATTTAGCTTATAAACTACTGTGAGACTAGGAAATAACATTATGTTGTAAATATAATTTGGAGGTGCGTTCAAGACATAACAATACATTAAGAGGTGGCAATATTGTATTCATAAATATTTCAAAGAAACGCGTACATCTAAAGGACTTGCTTAGTCAGCATATGCATGCACTTTAAAGCACGGTATTTATTCGCTTTTAAATCACCAGCGACACGTCTCATACTCATTAAGTCTTATTAAGGAATTTATAACCTCAAAACGTAAACACATCTTCACTTTTGTTATTGTAATTTGGTGTGCTACTGTCTTTTAATACTTTTTCTATTCGTATCATTAACATTTCTGTCTTATCTGAGATGCGATTCATTTAATCTTTATTGTTTTAAGGCTTCAAGATCATATCGGCAATTTACAATTTATCATAGACGTGCGTAGGAATTAGGAATGCTTCCATATGGAACAAAGATTACGAAAGATGGTTAGATGGTTTCACGTTTCACATGCAAACCTGTCAACAAGTTCCACTTAAAGATTTGAATCTTTAGATGAGAACACACACAAACTGAAGAGTCTTGGTAAATGAAGCATAGGATGTTTTTCAATAGACATGTTGCTCAAATGAATCAATGTGCGTAGGTTTATTTTGCTTTGCTGCAAAGTAACCATTAATCCTCGAAAGCTCTTTAAAGCGTTTAGAAGTAGTTGTTTATTTACACAAGAGGCACACTTCAGAATAATCCTCTTGAGGTTAGCAGAAGCTACTCAACCTAGTCAGAGAGTCTTTCACGCCTACTTCTAAAACAAATCCATCAATTGTTGGCAATCTCTATAGCCATTTTGTTCATTAATCTTTTAAGTTTCAGCCTAAGTATTCTCTTTGAGGAGTCTCTCGCACATACTTGAGTTACACACTCACAGAGTTCACAAAAGGAAATGGTGCCCTTCAAGAATGCATCCTCGATAAAGTCTGACAAGATGAAAGACACGAAGCAGACGAATTCTTCTTTCCAGCCCAGACGTAAAAAATGTGCAATCTTATTCAACAATTCATTTCCATTTTCCAGGCAAAAACCAAACCTGAGTTGGGATTTTGGGATTAAACAAAAACTTGCTGACTCCCACTAACCACTGGTATTGCTTCATTAAAAGTTCCTTTAACTCTGGCTCCGCACCAATGCATCTAATTCTACCCCACCTTCCAGAACTACAGTAATTTTGTTGGTAATAATGTCCTTACCTAATTATTTGAAGATGATATGGTCACGTACAAAATTACACATTTCACCACCAAGGTATTCCCCCACGGTGGAATGCAGTCAAGTTGTTCCGATGTTTAACTCGTGCAGAGAAAGCTCAGCAATGTTTTTTTAACACTGACACCCACCCAAAGAGACCTTTAGTCATGATCCATACTTCCGCAGAGCAAATCGATACCTTTCGCTACCTGACCAGAACATTAATGAACTCCACGATTCTGCATTCCTTTCAGTTTCAGAAAGATCACGCACATTCCTAGATTCTAGACTCATAGAAGGCACAGAATATGCGTCGACTAAAAATCAAATCTCGTCGGACTACTTACATTTTTCATGAATTAAAAGCTTATTGATGGATGTAACATGATGATTTTGTTTAATCTCAGCGAATCCAACTAGTAGTGACCACACCAAATAACTCCCTAATAATGATTAATTTCTATGTTGAAATGCAACTAACTTTTTTATCTTTCAAAGTGCATTGTCTACACACATCCTAATACGGCTAGCCAAGCCCTACATACTAGTCAAATTATTTTCCCACTGATGTGAAGGAGGGTTGTTATCAAATTGAATCCGCTTTCCGATCAAACCACAATCAGAAATCATGCATTTCTTTGGTCAAATTAACATTTCCTAGCGCACTCTTCAATTCTCTCTGCTTTCTTTTGCTTAACACTTCAATCAGAAATGATGAAAACTTGGCATCTCAATTTTATCTCACCTGCAAGTCGGGCACAGAACTAAGCAGCTACGTACAACAATGCTTGTCTCGCCTCTGCTGCTGTTAAAGTTACCAATTTTGCAAACTGTTAACTTTTCAATGAAGAATGAACCCTTTGAATTGCCGTGTACACGCTTCGTATTCTATTTTTAAAACTTTTGTGCAACACTCCGCCACACTGAGACGTAAGGAGGATTCGTAGTAGTTGTGTTATTAGGTAGTACACGTCTATATGTAAGTAAACGCAGGTGGATCTCTGATGAGGGTAATTTTGCTTCTGTATAAAAATGGTAATATTGTCTGCGATTTGCGATGAATGATGAATGAGCAATTGAGAAGAAAAATTCTTTCAAAAATTCAGCCAAACAAACCCGGTCATGCAAGTCAAAATAAGCCAAGCTTTCTACTCTAATGAACTTATATGTCACGCGATTCTTATTTGGATTCCCTAAATCCTTCCCACGAATCCTATTTCAGGAGACTTTTTGCACCTAACGACTTATTTTATCTTACTAAAGTACGAATGAAGAGTAAAGCGTGGTGTATCATTATTATTCTTTCCGTCTCTTTCACAGACCATATACCGTTTGTAAGCGACCTGAGAAGACTGTCGAGACGGGCCTTATGATTATCATGAACTACGAACACCTACACACACACACAACATTACCAGGTATAATAAAACTCACCAAGTCAAAGTTTCGGGAAGGAAGTAATCTCTCTAAAACATTGTTCGAAGTTGTGTGAAGTTTACCCCTTTTCCTGGCTTATTCGAACTTTTCAAGGTACAAAAACACGTTGAAAGTTGAAACGCACACATTTTTACATTCGTCATTATCGACCGTTATTCCAGACCCTCGTTACTACAAATAACACCCTATTTTGTAATAATAATCAAACAACCCTTTGAGTTTGCATGGATGGTCATTGGATGCCGGAACTTCCCCCTTTGAGCACTACACACACAATACATAACTTTATCATGTTCATGTCCAGCCAGACCCCTTTCCGTTGATTTTACACACACACCTGTGTTTTAAAAATCTCCTGGTGTCTTTCTTTCCTGTTAAATGATTCAGGGAAACATTTGTTTGACATGGGTACTTTAATACTTGCTTCTTTTCCACACAAAAACTCACCTAAGACTTAACCAACAATCACAATAAGAAGAAATTGTGAAATCTGAGATACAAAAAGTTTTCTTTCTTCATAAAACATTCGATCAATAGAAACTTTTCTTCTCCCGTTGCGGCTATTTTGTTTCGCTCGTAAAGCATAAACTTGCTTTACTACTAGTCACACAAGTCACAAACAACCTCGACAATGCTAACTCAGCAAGGTTCCAAACGTGACCAACAAAACGGTGACTGTTTTCCATCTCATTTGAATGAATCCTGAATCCTGACCAGCAACAATTGATGAGTAATTGATGCATGCAACTAAACTGTAGGCAGTCATCTCTTTATATTTTAGTCTTCACTTTCCAAAGTTTATGGGCATTCTGGTAGTTTTAATTGCAAAATAATGAACCTTTTGAAATGCTCAGCATTACAACATTTTTTTAATGAGAAAGAATCTCATTGAGCATTGTTTTTCTTTCTCTTGAAGTTAATTGGGAGTAAGAAGTGGGTAGGATTTTGTAGTCAAACGGAAAACTGCCTATTTTAACCAATGCATTACAAAATATACCAGAAAAAGAAAGCTTGTGTAACACCTTAACGAGTTCTCCTAACTACCGAACTGTCAGCAAATCACGATTAAGAAAGCATTGCAGTTATACGACTGCTCCACATTAAGAAGTGAGTGACATCACATTTATAGTTACTGAACCTCTTTTTACACAAATCTCTTCTCGTCAAGCCATGTAAGATGTGTAACGTGTCAGTGTAATCTTGGCGAAATACAAATCACAAGAATAAAAACCGAGTTCGCTTGAGCAAACAACATTGATTGAGATTGATGATGAATCATGATGTTCTCTATTTCCTAATTCATTCATGAGGGACGTACGTACGAATGAATAATTGTAGACTAATCAATAATGCCTGAACATCCAAGAGGTGTCAAGTGTCGAATGGAATTTATGTACTTCCTTCATGCATTATAAATAGGAATGGTTCTTGGTATAGATAATCTTCTTGCAACAAAACCTTAGTATTCTCAGCTAAATCTGATTTCTACGAGTCAGCCAGACCAAAAGCCTTTCATGAATGGGACACTGACAGTGACTGAGATTTCCTTGGGTCTTGATAAGGAGAGCCATTTAGATGAAAATAGGCCGTATAAAAAATGTAATAAAAAGATAGGAGTGTCTCACCTTCCCAGCTGCTTTCTTGTACCTCAAGGTGGCTTGATGAATAAGATCCCGGACTAACATTTCCTGGTCCGAGCACGGCACTATAACCCGTACGTTTCCGAAGCAAACTGTCACTTTCATCTTCCCACTAGTCAAAGTTCCCATCCCCCCGGAACCAGCACTATTACCACCACCTCCACTATGTTTACCCATTAGCTTTGCTGTCACTCACTCTGTGACGTGATGGCAATGATCTCCTTCCTTCTTCGTAAAGAAGAACGTGTTAAGAAGGTATATATGTTTCTTGCAAAGGTAAGGCTTGCACTTCTCGTTTAGTGTTTAAAGTTCTATTATATATTTTGTCACACTCTTCACACCATAAAAATGAGGCTCTTAACATTTAGCTGTGGCCGTGTACATCTCAGAGCAACTTGTGATGAACCCATGAAGAAGAAGTTAGTGTAACGAGGTGTTTCTTCTTCTTGGGTGATATGGTACTTGGTTTCCAAGCTTTAAGGCACTTCATCTTCATTCCACCTGACAAAGAAATAAAATAAAAAACATAATCAGCCGTGTAAAATAACAATCGAAAAGGCTTTTATTCCGGTTCGGATTTTTTTCAACAGAGTCGAGTAAATAAATGAATGTGTGTGTGTGCGTACTTCCCGTTCGAAGTTAGTTATAACTAGACCTGTCTTCTCAAACGAATGAGCAGCATTTCATATGAAATATGGGTGACAAATGTAATCTACGCTTATCTCTCACTCTTCTCATGTGTAAATACGGAAGCGCAACCCAACTTACGAATGAAGAAGTCGACACTGGGAGACAAACAGTGGAAGAGATGACTTCAGATAGGAAACAGTTTTTTAATGATTCATGTGTCTGCCAACTACCACACGCTTTAGACTTGATACGACTGAATTATGTAAAAACTATATTTCGCAGACCTCTGCTGAGATTCATTGAGCATGAGAATTTATGTTACGCTTATCATACAAAGATAACTGCTGCGTGGCCGATTAATCACTGGCTACTTAAATGTAATCTTAATCCAGAGAGAAACTCGACCGTATGAACAATCACTCGATTCAAATATACACCACAATCAATGACATGGTTTTGTGGTGGACACACTAAACGAACCCACTCATTAAACACGGTGAGTTTGTCTATTTAACTTCCACACAACATACATTGTTGTTTGTACTTCCTCTGATGCTATTTCCATATTGAGAATTATTAGTATTGAGTCTTCGAGACTATTTAATATTGAAAGGACGAGGACACACTGCCCGACTATTGACTGCTTATACACTCGAATCAAAAACAAGTTTTAAGACTTAACTAGAATTCGAGCGTATGTTTGTAATAGGCACAATCAACCACGAAATACATGAAAGAACTGCTTTTAAAAGTGTGTAAAGAGTGATCTCATTTCCGACATGAAAGTACATATTAAGGCTCATTGAAGATTCATACGCAGAGACTCGTTTCACATCATAATGTAAAGTTCCACTTCAGTTTTACACTCTCAAGCATTGTTTACCTCTTGTAGAATATTTACAAATCAATTTATCATCCGAGGCCTGAGACTCTACTTGTTATGTTCTTTTCTTTCTCACACATTTGATGTACTTGGTAAATAAGTGAATGAGCTTTAACTCACAAACTCCAAGTTACCCTCAAATCGCGTCTCTCTGTCTCTCAAGTCAAAATGAAGATTAATAACTTAGAGTAAAGTAAACCAAATCTCACTCACGAAATCCACCTAATTTTCTAAGATGAACATGAAACGGAGGCACTTCTATCACTTCTTTATGAAGGTCTGTATCCTTATATGTGTCTCGTCTCTAGTAAAACTCATTAAAAAAGAAAACGACACGAGTAAAATAAGAATAGAGGTGTTCTCTCTTTCGTGTTATTACTTATTTCATTCATCCAAGCATTTAAAGAGTTCTTTATATATTCTAGATATAAACTTCTTTGAACAACTTACATACAAAACAGAGAAAAGAGATGCTGCGACAAAGACGAAAATGCTAGAGGATAGTTTACGAGAATCAGTGAAGTTGAAACCCATCAGGTGTAACGGAATGCAAAATTAAAATTCCGGAAATAAACGCAGCGTCTTCTGGTATCACTGAATTATATAGTTGGAGGTGGAAGGGAATGAGCTTGATGATGTTGTAAGATTTTTTAACAACACCTCTGAGAGTCCTCGAAGATCTAAACTCGGGATGAAGTGTGAGTGACAGGTGATCCAACATACATCCAAGTAAAAAAAAGTAAGTCGAGGATAAAAAGTACCACCATCTCCACCGCACCGAAGAGATTTGCAACGGAAAAACACAACTGTCAACCACTTATTTGCATTTTACAGCGAAAGATTTAATGCAATTTGATAGAATCCCTTATCTTACAAAAAGATGCCAAGAGAGTCTTCGTAAAAGGCAGTTTAACTATTATCTAGTAAGTTCTGTAATAGTAATGTATTACACTTAAACACGCTATTACATTACCTCTCGGAACAACAATAATGCACTCAAGAGGTAACATTAACTTCAACTCACGCTTAATCATTATTCCACTAAACTACTTGGTCTTTTTTAAAATCCAATAACATACGCACACTCACTCGAGGCTTTTTCTATTGAAACTTTCTTGAAAGGCTATTAAAACTCAGCTTTACTTCATTTCAATCCAATGTTGTTGGTTGGGAAAAGGAACCACAAGTTCATTCGCTCAACCACTACGAAACCAAGGAGTGAACTATAAGATTGATGATAAGTGTGGCAGTCGGTAAATTCCTAATCTTGATGAATGGGTACAATGCAAAATAATTTATTTGAACCGAATGCAAAGGACACGTCTTTCAGTTGGGTGGAATAAAGTACGTGAACAGCCCCACTTTATATGCATCTTCTCATGATGATGATGCACACACGTATATTTTATTTTCTTTAGCATTTTGTCTATCTTTTCTACTCTGGTGTGTTATCTTCTTCTGACAAGAAGTTAATGCATATTCCATTAATGCAGAATAAGCTTCTTTTAGCATTATAATCATATTAGAAGAACTGAAATCTATTGCTCTCGAGGGCTGATGCAGACTCTATACACACTTGAGAATCAGTTCAGAGGAATTAAAATTTTCTCTTTAGTTGTTAGTAGTGCAATGCCTTGTACGTTGATGATATTGAGCCTTGCATTTTAATTCCACGGTCTCGTCGTACATATTTCTTGTAAAACTTGACAATCGTAGGCATATGCTAAGAAGAGAAATAGTCTGTGTCTGTGAGCCTGTGTAATAATGAGCAGTTCTTAATCTACCCGAGTCGTGACACATGAAGACTATGCTAATAACTCATTTTGTCGGATTAGCCAGTTAGTTAGAAGACAGTTGAAACACGCTTTAACATACCTTTAGTTAATTTTTGCTTGATTAATGTGGAATGTGTAAAAAGGATTTCACGTCTTTGTCCTGCATTCTAACGATTCTTGGCAAGAATGTTGAATGTGTGCACTTTTCTCAGAGCGTTAAAAGGCATTATTACACCGAAGAGGAACACCTACTCATCCTTATCCTTCTATTTAATTGCACACAGCTTTGGTCCTGGTGGTGATTGATTCAAGAACGAATTTCTTTTACGTATCAAATGTATCTTCTTTTAAATGTCTTGTTCGCTGACACCACTCACTCTTGACAAATTCAATTAGGCTGATACGATCTTGATCTCTTCTTATCCCTCAAGGTGTTTCACTCTCTAAGTTTTTGCGATGTGAATGAGTGTGAATGGATATCGAATTGAATTGGACGAGGCTTGCATGACATGATAGACACATTTAATTTCTACGAATTTCGTTATCTCTACCACTTTAGAGAAACAAAAACGCAAGTTTACAAATTATACACTGAACAGTTGATTAGCTTTCAACAGATCTAATTTCAATAATTAGATGTTTTTGACGTTAAAAAGTGGATTTTTCGTATCTAGTTAAAGCTGTTGGACTGCAGTTCACTCACGATATTGTCGAAATTTATTAATATTCAATAGTAGCACCATAATTTCAACATATCCTAATAATCTGGGATAATTAACTGGAGCAGGATAATATTATAATATTCAACGACAATTATTGACTCGACATCCTAAGCGATTCGTTACACAATGTATCTGCTTCCCTTCCACCTTCTCACTCCAGATCTAGTTGAACAATGAGCGACATCAGGAATATCTCATCCATGGATTAACACGCGCAACTGCTTTCCATCGCATGGATGAATTAAATTTTAGAATAGAGACACAGGAGCGGATCAGTTGTAGGTTAACTTTTTTAGTCCAAACCCTCATTTTATTCCGTAGCAGCGATGGCATTTGCTGTAACTTCTCATCCATTCATTGGAAGCATACCAAATAGAACAAACGGATAAATTATCCATTACCCTTCTGGGCATAAAAAGAGTAATAACTGCAATTTCAGAACGGAAATTGAATACCAAAGTGAGTACCGACTCACCACACTTCTGCACAGATGAGACATACGGACTGGTGACTGCAGACAATCGAAAATTCCCTAACCACTTCTCTCATTTACTCTTGAGAGAGACTCTTCTACTAAAATTCTATTGTCTAGAGATCGTGCAGTGCAAAACCCAAATAGGGAAAGGGCATTCTATTTTATTTCATGCTGTTCCCGTACTCATTGATGAGACCATATATTCGCCCAAAGTTGGAACAGATTACATTTCAAATCAGCTCTAATAACGTTTCAAATGCATCACTGATTTAGATGACTTCATGCAGCTCCACAGCCAACACTAACTTACAGATTAATTTACATTCTGACTCAGAGATTTGGAGGAACGAGATGAGAAACGCAGGGTGTAATTTGCAATCAAATCTCGATTGCAATTCTAATTTTCCACCGCAAGGTATAGTACCATTAGACATTATTACCGGTACACACAGGAATATAAATTTACTTAGGAAGACAAAGAGCAAAAACTTAAACAGCATTTCATTATAATGATTTCTGTAACATGATACTCAACGTATTTCTTCTCCATCTGAGGAGATTCCTCACAGCATCTTTGAAAGCATGATTATGTTCGCAGGTAACGGTAATTTTGCCAAAAAATGTCGACCGGTAACCCATTCCTCGTGTAAATTGAAGATTGAATCCCTTAGTTTGATCCTGCACGTTTCAATAACAATAATGCTATCTTAAATCTTTACAAATCTCATTATGTCTCTAGTGAAAAGAGATAAGGATCTGTTTCTTTGATTGAGCAAACAAATGAATATATATGCCCAGAGTTTTGGACAGAACTATATACCGAAGAATTGCTGTGTGTGCAAGTGCAAACATTATAGAAAAAACTTTAACACAATAACCTGGTTTTCTACAGTCCACATACTTTTAGTGGTTAGAGTGGATATTGACTTTTCCTACACACTGTCATCAGTCGGCATTAATGTGCATCCTTATTTCCTGATTCAGGAAGCGGTAATGAGTTTTAGTTGCCTAAGCTCTCAGGATTGGAATGTGTGGAATTCGAAGGTTGGAGAGTCATAAAACTCGTTGCTAATTAAGTTTGAAGGAATTGATCGAACTAGTTTCATTGTTCGTTTGTATATCTCCTTGGTATAAGTTAAATTACGCCCTGACTATGCGAATGACTCTCCTGGGAACAACTTACTACAGTAAAATCAACAACCAACATGTGTATTACACGAGTTGTTAGATAAATTGTACAAAATGAATGAAATTTTTGGCGTATTTTCTGCCACTCGTCTCACTCGTAAAAATCAACGAAGAAACCCATGTTTTTACAGCCAACAGGAGTTTTTACGGGATCGGAGACAATGACTTCATGCAGAGCATTTCTTTTGTTGGAGTCACAAGGATTTTTACTACTACTGTTATTATAACCAATTTTGAACGGTTTTATGAGTTTGTTCAATCTTATGATGAGAAGTGAAGTTTTATAGCTCGTCTTTCCCAAAGATAGAAAGAAAGATCATTCTATTAGCTGTTCACACAGAACTCATCTTGAGTTCAAGGAAGCTATACTGCCTTATATAGAGAATTCGAACTACGAATAAGACGAGGTTAAACTAGAGATTGCCAGCCAAATCAAGTTGTCATCAAGTCATCTTGTCATCACCCACACGACTCAATACGCAAGTAGGTAGAGAGTAGAGACGGTTTTCGTGTCGCAAAATTATTCTTCCCTTCCAAACCTAATGATTAACCTAGTTTGACATTTTCTTAAAGGAGTCACAAGGTCCAGGGTGGTGGACTGAATCTCGTCACATGAATACTTCAAAAACGCAATCTTGCTTTTCATATCAGGGAGGGGAAGACTTTTTTCGACCTTTTTACGAGCACACTTGCAATAACCCTTTCGATTTTATGATCCGTATGAGTACATACACACATGAGTAGTTAATGTTAGCTAAAAGAAAGATGTAAGACCGGCAGGGCAAATATGGATAATAAATTATTAAGTTACCGACTTCGCTTTCCACTGAGATTAAAGTTTTGAGTTTAAACGCATCAGCCAGGTCTACAGGATTTCGGTTCTTATGTAATATTTAAAAGGCTTTTCCTGGCAAGACTAACCTGCTCATGTAATTTTGATCATAAACCACTGCTTGTTGCTGCAGCCGTGCATACAGATGACCAGTAGTGTGTCTAATAAGTCCAAAGTCTGTAAGCCTTAAGTCTTTAACTTGGTAGAGTAGTAACGACAACCTTCTATAAACTTTTTAATTGAAATGTAATTTGGCATCCCCTTCTCTTGTTTAATTTCCACTTCCAACGCATTATTCAAATGATTTTGTACAACCACACAATATATTTAAATGCCCATGCTAAATGTCAAACTGCTGCTACTAGTAATGGCGAATAAATAGTGGTTATGAGTTTTATTATGACAGTGAATCCCAACTCACAATTACAATGCATTGCACAACACGTTGTTTTAGATTTAACGCTGCATAAACCAGCCTACGTGAAAAATTGAAAAAAATGTTGACAGCAAATCGCACTATTAAAATCCTTGCTGACGAAAACACAATCCACCTGAATGTGCGTTGTTATACGAAAGCCTGAGGAATGAAGTTGTTACAAAAAGGTGAATTAGAAAAATTGGTAGCATATTGCACGCTCGATGATTAAACTTAATCTTCCATAGCAAAATAAGTTCCCAAGGAGGTAAAGGATATTTCTTAAGATTTAAGTTTACGTGACATGTACAAAAATAGAGTTACAGAGAGAGCATATCATGTGTGTGACTGGGTTATCACACCTACTTTTGACATTTACTCGACTTAATTTTTGGTGTGTGTTGTTAAACTCCCTGTTTGTTTAATGCTGCTGTGTATGTCAACCAAACAAATTAAAGACAATCTTCATTCATCACTTGCTGGTAGGTCACTTGACTTTAGACAGCAAACTGCTGCTGCTCCTGCTGAGGGAGATGATGATGGGAAACCTTTCCTTTATATTCCTAAGTCATTTACAATTTGCGGTCCTTAAAAGTAGAGCAAGGAAATAATAACGTAATTGTACTTGGTGTACAAAAACCTTAGAGGAATTCTCTCTCTTGCACTTTTAAATTGTGTTTGTTCTAAGGCTAAAAGAAGACAATGGAAATTACGTACGAAAAAATGCTTAAGTACACAGAAATCTAAGGAATCTCATGTCTTGTGAGTTGTAAGTGAATGTGCGAAATTCACATTAATTCACATTGATTGTTAGTTAAGTTGTAAAATGATGTGCATTTGATAAGTTTGAAGCTTTGGGTGGCTTATAATTAATTTTATAAACTTGATAAATGATGTTGAACAGAGGAGACAAAGTATTAATTTATGTATTAATTGTACAATTAGCACATTAAAGTATCGATGCCATATACAAGTGACAACCTTGATGAATAATGTTTGTCCGTAAAGTTGTTTCTTGTAGTATGTAACTATTTCCTAATTACCTCAGATGACAAGGTGATTAAGTCTTTTCCCACACAAAAAACACAATTGACAATTGACAATGTTTTACTTTAAATCTTTAAGTCCCAACACACACAAGTTAAGTCCTCATCGCAGGATTAAAGTATTAGATTACTGAAGAGAGAATTAAGTGTGAATTATACACACACACACACTGGCTATGTGAACCTATTATGATGAAGCAATGCTGTTACAGTAATAAGTTAAAAAATAAGAAAATTATGAAAAACTTACAGAGATGTTAAATGTCCCATGTACAAAATCGCACCTGGAGAATTTTTCAAATTCCAGGTATCCTTTTCGCCGTTGGTAGTGAAGTTTTATCTTTCGATAGTTTCACTTTTGTACTTAAATGTTCCAGGAATGATTTTCACGTTACGAACTTAGAGAACATAATTTTGGAACTTATTTTGCACTAGAAAACGACGAAGGCACTTGGAAATTAGGAAACGGTTAATTGTTTCTGAATGGAAACTTTTGTTTAATTGTGTGGAGATGACTCAATGTGTTCTTGTGAGAGACAATAAAGTTGTGTGAGATTACCTTGTGAGTTCGTTGAGGAATAGTGAAGACTGTTGTATATAGTAATACTCCCTTCGGCCTTGTTAATTTGTTCTTGTGTTGTGGGCGCTTCACCCCAACCAACAACTTCTTTAATACTATTGGAAGTTGTTGCTGCTGCTTTGAGTAACTGACATTTTTTACTTGAGCGTTAGTCCCCTCTGCTTACATAGACACAGAGACCTAGATGACTTTAACACACATTAGAGATGTTTTAGTAACTTACTCATCAGCCTTTCTTAGAGATGAGAGTGAGACATGTCTCAAGGAATTCTCATCTGGTGACGGAGACTCCGTAGAGATGCTTTTAGTGCCACACAAACACATGAGAGACTGTAGGGACTTGGGCAACAAAGGGGAAGTTTATTTGTAACGAACGAAGATGTAGTTTAGCGTAGGGCATAGGGATTTAGGGATGATGATGGGGTGGCTCCAGGCTAGGCAGGTGTTCTCATCTCCAATGTATAAGTAGATTGCAGGGTAACTCCACCTTGGAAAGATCTGAAGCCAATTGTTGGCTTACGAGGGATAAATGCGAGTTGGAGGAATTAAACCGTTCTTTCAGCTGGTGAGGTAATTCCATTGCATGGAAAGTTGCATAGAGTTTAGGAGTTTTTAGGAACGACGATTTTAAGGATTTCATTACTTTAATATCAGTATCAGCGAACCTACTTATATTAATAATATTTTTTAGCTGGGAAAATCAATTGCAGGCTCGAAGCAGTTTCAAATCTTCAATATGCAGCCTACAAGAACTCACCTTCCTCTTTTACTGCGACAAACGCTGGTTAAACTATAATGTGGCATTCGATACTTTTAGTATTAAATAAACCAACATATAGGTGCGAAATATTTATGTGAAAACTACATAAATCCAAATCCATGATGTGATACATGATAATGAATCAACGTCAACTACAACTACAAGTCATTTTTTTAAATAATTTATTTCGTTGAGGTGCAATCGAAATTCATTACATCTAAACTCATTTACACAGATGTTGTTATCTTAATTCTTTTACGATGTGAAGAAAATTAAACTTGGGCACAGCGACTTGACTACTAGGTCATAATTGGAAATTGATTCGATATTCAACGAAGACGACACGAGTGCAATTTCTGGGTAGTTACGCGTGCACATATTGTAGACTAAATAAGTAAGACTTACTTAGAAAGTCAATGACGCTTGCACACAACGGTACTACCATCAAACTAAATATAATATTTCTTATTATTTCATAGATATGCTTTTTGCTGCAACTCGCTAACGTAACTTCCAGTCATATACTTATTCAAATAATTTACATATTATGCATTTTAAACGAAATCACCACATTTCAGCACTTGCAAGAACTACAGAATTAGAGTATCTTGTTAATTACACGTACATTTAATAAACATTAATATCTTCATCTAGCAAAAGAAGAAGGTAGTAGCTGCTTCACTTGTGTAAGAATATCGAACTTTGCTATCTTTCTAGTCATCACAATGTTTGTTTCGTTCGATTGCAAAGACGGTTATTAGTCGACATTAGTACAAAACTTCTATATTGGTGAACAGTTTAGATAATTTTAGAATTAAGGCATCGTTGAAAACTCGGTCACCAACGTAAACGGTATTTTAATAATAACATAGCTGGTGTGCTCTTGGATTGAAATAATATTATTGAGTCACAACTATTCTGAACCTTTTTTGAGTGAGGTCAAGATGATTGATATAACACCACTGCCATTATAAGCAATGATGAACAACAACGCTGATTTAATCGCAAGCTGTCCGCAAATTGTATTATTCTGTATTGCAAAAACACGGTAAAATAACTTCACACAGTAGAACTCATCACTCGAGGTAATTGTTGTTAATTACTCACTACTTGTCACATACAATCGAAGTCTATTATCTGTTCATCGCAAATCCACTAGTCCCATCTGGACCCCTAGGATGTCTTAATATTCTCTCCGAATCAGTTGTGGACACGGGGAAGTCTCTTGGTGTCTCTTGATGAGGTGTTTTGAATTTCTCTCTCTTTTTCCGACTTTTACCAACCGGTGCTGGTGAAGATTCCTCGCAACCCGAACCACTTCCACTTCCATTCTTCCCGTCTTCAGAACTTCCTCCTTCAACCTTCATTGCTTGAGCAACTTTTTGTTTCAAAATTTCAGCTGGCGAGAGTCCTGATCCGTCACTTTCCGAGCCACCAGTGCCCTCCTCTTCATCGGGGTACTTGACATCCCCTAAGATTCGCTTCCTCGCCTCCATGTATTCTTTTTCTCTCTACACAAGTCAAAAATTACGTAAGAAGTCTGCGAATACTGTATATTTCATTAAACGGAGGAGTCGTACCTGCTCAAGAGACTTTTGGGGCTGCGACTTGGACTTAGCTTCACTAGACTTTTGAGAACTGTCCTTCTTTGGGCGTGTAAGTAGAGTTATTTTAGGTTCAGGAGGGGCGTACTGGGTTCTCAGACTTTCTTCCCTCGTCGGATCCAGGACAATTGGTTGATGCTGCACAGCAGATAAATTGTCTCCCAGCTTCTTCTTAGCGTCGTCTTTAATGTAAATCATAAACCATTATTAACATGTCTTCATTTTACGCAATCAAATTGACAAACAATCTTCTAATCACCTGTTGGCTTTTCCCTCTTGAGTATCTTAATTTTACCTCCTCCGCCGTCTTCATTAGCATTAAGAAGTTCTCCTCTGCCAGGTACACCCAACTTCTCCAACTTAAGTCTTTCTAGCTGTTGATCTAATAACTGTAATCCAACAAAATAAATTATCCCTTTTCAATCAACAAACCAATTCCACCCACAAAAGAAAATAAACGTTAGTTCTCCGACAACAACGAAGCAACATGAATGCCTCCACGTACTTCTCCCAACTAGTCAACTACCCTCTGGGGTAAATATTAATATTTGACTTAAACGAGTGAACTAACGGCACAATTTCCTCCTGACTTACACTGGGATTCTCCTCAATTTCTTCCCAGCTGCTGCACACCTGAAGATCCTCCATCCTCTGGGCCTTCTTCCTCCGTGACCTCAGGTGACCTCTCGGGTGTCCTGTGAAGAGTCTCACGAGATTGTCCAGGACAATAAAATCCTTTTAATTGTGGAGAGAGTGACCACCACCGCCACTATCGCCACCACCACCACAGAAGAACTTGAATTATAAAAATATCCGGTTACACGAAAAACTTAGGTGAGGCTATTTAAGGGACAAAACTAGAAACCGTTTAAAATCTGAAGTTCCATTTGACCTTACCAGCGACACATTTTTTCTGAAAGT
>JAQGAB010000215.1:0-35187 GCA_034696565.1 Isotomurus graminis | reverse complement strand
AGGGTGCTTAAGTGGGGGTAGAAGAAACCATAGTTACCTTAAGTACGCAACAGCTCCCGAACGGGGCTTGACCTCTCACCAATACTTTCATGGTCGCAAGATATCATTATTTAGACCAACCTTTGATTTCGTGTTGACGATCGAAATCGATGCTGTAGGGTGTTTATGTCGCGATCCATCTTACAACAATTTTTGTCGCTATAATGCATACAATAATCAGCTGAACGAAATGTAAGATTCTACATTTAAGTGCAAAAAATCCTTTAGTTTGAAGAAATAAATGAAAATTAAATCGCGATGAATTGGAAAATTGACTGGGCTAAAATAGGCTGCTTGGAGTAGGTTTTAGCGTTCCTATCAATAATGTATAAAAAATTCACATTTCTTTGCATTAAATCATGTAGTAACAATAGGAATTAAAACGTGTGTTCATAAACAGTATCGAGGTACGTCATATTTCATTGTGGTGTATAAAAGAGAGGAAATCTATTGCATAATTCCATTGTTTGACTTTCATCTCGTGAAATGCCATAAAAGTCTAAAACTAACTGTGTAAAGTTTAAGTAAAGAAATAAGTTTATTTTTGTATGCACAAAAAGGTTAATTTGATGTGTTTTGTGCATCTTGGGTCTTGAGGCGGATCTGAATACTACTAGTATTACTCTAAACAAAATGACCTATCCCAAGCGAAAGACAACCCGACTATGTGGAGGAGCATCGTTTTACTCTAAAATACATTTGGAATGACTGACACTGACATTGGTAAGTAAACACTGGAGGAGAAGAAGAAGGCTCATAATAATAAACTTAACTGGAAAAGGCCGGAATATAAAGAGAAACGAGCCTAGTGTGTTTATGTTACTTCATGCAGAGCTTTACGACGACGAGGAAGAAGAAGCCCTAAAGGCTCAACACTCAACACTTTGGACTCACTGTGAGCTGCTTTCACACCTACCGTAACCAGGCTGTCATGCACCCTCGTATAAATGAACGAATGAACCCAGGCAGAGGAACAGTAGCAACTGCTTTAAACCCAATTGGTTTTATGACTTTTTTCATTTAATGCATCCAGAAATATATTCCTGATAGAGATAACCCATGCCTAGTTGAGTTTTTACTTGATATTCATTGATTCAAAAGGTTTATTCAATAAACAAAAATCCGTGTGCAATTGAAATCTTTTTTGTACCCAAAAATAGAAAAGAGAAGGGAAAGCGGAAGATTGTTAAGGGTATTCTGTATAGAATGGCAGCTGGTTTGTATAGGTTTTAGAGTATAAAGTGAAGTATGTGTGTGTGGGGTAAAAGTTAGGAAACTGAGGAACCTCACGCAATACATCCATTTGAAGTTACCAACTAGACTCAAGTCATTTTTCTTCTATATTCTTACAAGTCAAGGGATTGATTACAGCCAACTCTCATGCTAATTTGCAATCAATCGCAACGCCTTCTTGTAAAGTAACACAGTCGTGATTCACATGACATTTATCTTCCTGACGGGAACAACACTTTGGTAGAACAGATTCGATCTGCCTGTGAGTGTTGCTGGTGGAGAGTTTGTTTTCTGATAGTGCTGGTGATGATATGGATTTCTAATGCAATTTTTCAATTCACTTTGACTTGCATTAATTAAGGAACTAAGCAAGGTTATGTAATTTAAAGTGTCCTTATCGTAGATACCATAAGTAGCATGAGTGGTGAGTTTGAAACAATTTTGAAAACGCAATGCGTGAACAGTGAACAAGTGATAAGGGAAAGTTAGAGTAATGTTTAAACTGAGGTGCGTCAAAAAGTCTGGTAGCCTTTGCTGTTATAGATAGGTTGGTAATTGTACGGTGTAACGATAAAAGACGAGCTGTCAAATCCCACGATAATTGAGGGTAAGAAAGGGTTGAGAGCTGAGACTGTGAGAAGGGTTGGTGGGTAAGCCACAAGGAAATCTAATAAAATAAGGAAGACATTCGGTAGTGACTTAGTAAATAGAATTCGCGTTGCATAGCGCATACTAATTCAATCGAAGGAGGAAGGGTAATCTTCTCACCTTATGGTAACCAACCAGCAGCTTTCTCCTATGATTTTGTGTTGTGTGGGAGCTTAAAGAGGTTTTATTCACCCCAACAGTGTTTGGAACTGTATAAGGCTTCCTTAGGATCCTTTTAAAAGTAGGTGGCAGAGGATATGTAATGGTAAACGCAGTGAATATCTACAGATGAGATGAGACTGGAGGCATTGAAGCTTAAATTAGTTAAAGAACTATACATACCACCACTATATGGTGTATACACTCTAGACTTAACCCTTCTTGGTTGCGGTGAAAGTTAAGCGCAGTGAGAAATAAGTACAAGCAAGAAGAGTTCCTTCGGGCCCCGTACTAATTAAATGCAGAGGATGCACTTCCTAAACAAAAGGAAACACAAGGCTGGTTCCACCCGGTGGAATATATAGTTCTTCACGGGCTGATGAAAGTACTTCGCATATATATACTTGATTCACACCAACAAGGGAAATGGGGAGTTTGGAAGTGTGAGAGTGTGTGTGTAGGGTTAGTCTCGAAGATTTGTGACTTGAATCTTAAGACTCTTCACACCGCAATATTATCTCTTGTCTCGTATAATCCAATTCTGCACCACAAAACTCTATTCTTCTTCCGGGTGATATGAGTTAGTATCATGGTACGATCTACTTACAACTTATCAAAAGAAACAGGTCAATTTAGCCTGCAGTGGTTAAATATGCTTCCTAGTTTAGGTGAAAGAGTAAAATATCGTTATTCACGGAGTTTTGCATGACTGAAGGAGGGTAGAATTTAAAGAAGTAACTTTCAAAATTTCTTGTACTATTAGAGAAATGGAGAAAGTACATGTCGTTCGCCTGTATAAATTGGATCCGATTATGAGTCCGTTGATGCACTCACGAAAATTTTTTCAAGGTTCTAGTGAATTCTAAGAATTCTAATACATAGTGATTCATCATCCCCATCGCATTCAATATTTATATGGAAATGTACGAATGTCGGATGTACATAATGTGAGTAAAGTAGCATATACCGTTATAAGTACGGAGAACTCTCTCTCTGTCTTGTTGTACAAGAACCATAAAAATGAATAGACGCACCATGAATAAATTCATCTCTCTCCCTTCTTCCGGAATCTCGAGGGGAAGTTAAATTTGATTGATTCATCTCTTTGAGTTTGTGCAGCTATTTTTCTTCTCAAATATTATTTCAAAAGTTAATTAATACTGCTTTGCAAAGGTATCGAAACAATGTAGAGAATACTAGTTGATATGAAATGGAAGAGAGATTTTAGTAAGCTTAAAGCTGGGTTGATTTGATTTTCTGACTAGGGACTCCTCATTTTCGATTGAGCTGTGCTTCAGCAACACAATCTTTGGCCTTCAAAATATTAAATGAAGATTGGAATGATTGGATGTATATAGAGTGGAGTTAAAAAGGCATCATGGTAAATATTGGGAGAGGATTTATCCCTAAAAATAGAGGAAGGTTTGTTGCCGTGTTTCTCAATGTATAGCTTATCGTTATATCGTGCAAATAATCAAACATTAACTTACTTTAGTGAAATCTCTATACAGATAATGGTTGAAATTAGTCATGAATGAAAACATACCAAGCTTCTACGAATTATTAAAGCAGTGTTTAAAATAAATAGGAATAGTTGCAAGGCTTCAACTTCTTTTACATTGGGGCCTGTGGCTGTGTATCCCTATTGAACAGAGGAAAGTATTGAGTTGCTCATTATGATTGGTATTACCTCATTAGAAATAATGAGAACTAAAGGAACTCATGCCAAAGAAATAATGAAGTTCATTATCTCTGAAAAGTATTGCTGAGCAAAAGCAAAGTTTCTTGGAAGAAATTTCCCCATTATTACCTAAAAATGTGTTCTCTAAGAAAAAGTTTGAACGGAGCGTGATGAGATTTGTGCTCGTTGAAAAGACCTTGTCAAATGGGGCATCTTCAGTTCTCCTGAACCAGTGGTGTGTGATACTAACTTAAACGTAAAAACTTGCAAGCATTTATGACAGATTCTTGAAGGCAGTTCGTACAGACTTCCATTTTGTCTAACAGGTTCAAATCCTAGGTAAACTGTAAGGAATATTATATAGTATGTGAGTGATTTCCGATCAGTTTTAAAACAAAACTTGCGTAGTTCTCAGCGTTTATTATTGGCCATTTCTTTTACAGAAATAGAAGAATCAGAAACTTATTACACATGTGTAAGAATGCGTTAATTGTCTTTAGATATAAGATTTAGCCATTTAATGTAGCCCATTTGGCTTATCATTAGAGTAGCATACCACAGTTTTATATTCGTAAAGATGGCTTGAGCTACACAAAACAACCAACAAAATGATTATTCTTTGGGATACTGTGTCAAATATTTATGGCTAACTTGCATGATTAATGCTTGTTAATTTTTTTAACGAGTTGGAGAAAAATTTGAAGCATCTGAGTTATTATAATACACATACTATTACATCCACTACAGCATTTGGTTGACTCTTTCAGTGAAACCAACCAAAGTACAGTTTTGCGTTGGAAATTACAATTAAACGGGTCATAGCAAGTTGCAAGGAAAGTAATGGGAAAAACTTTCTCTCGCAGAGTGTGGAAGTAAGCAAGATGAAAGTCAAGCGTCCAAGAAAGTGGACAGAATAATGTGAACATTATTGACTGAGGAAAGTTGACGAAGCGACGGAAGGAAAACGATGGTGGTTGCATAAAGAAACTCATAGTGATTATGATGAATGCACCGCATTTTCCGTAAACAAATGACATGAAGACGAGGAAAGTAAGGCCATTTGAAAGTCAGGGTCGTTAGGCAAAGTGAATATTGAAGATGAAAGAAGCAAACGAGGTTGGGACGGAAGTGAAGGAGGGAGACATCCTCGTTGTCCTTACAAATGACAGCAGAGCCAGCTCAGGTCATTTAGGCTATTTAGACAAGATGAAAGCAAAAGTGGCTCTTCCCGTTCACAAACGGACTTGTGATTTCTTTTTATTCACCCTTTTACTTCACGTCCCTTCTACCCGCCGTCCGAATTCCTTCACGATTCCTCCTTTACTTCGTCGCATGTCACAAAGCATATTATCAGTCTGAGCTTCTGTATTCTGTCTTATTTACATCTTGTTCTTCTTTGAGTCACCATCACTCGATATGATAGAGCGAAGGGTCTGAATGAAACGTGTAAGTATGGGGGTTGTTCAAGAAAATTAAAGGAAAAACCTGAACTCTTGTTTGATTGAAGTTTATCGAAGTATAAATAAAAACAAACCTTACTTTATAGGAAGAAAAAACTGCAAAGCCCTGTGTAAATAACTGGTAAGCTAAAATATAGATTATTATAGAATTCAGTGTCAAATGTGTGTAAAGCCGCTTCAGACAACTACAATGGTGCCTTGAGAGAAATTGCCTTGCAACTTGGTTTCTGTAAAGTTTCAGCAAAAAATGTATCTCGTGAGCCCATTGGAATCTTCATTCACCGCATCCTACGCAAATTATAGGTTTGAAAGGTGAAGGGTTTTTGATGGATTTTCAAAGCATAAAAAATGCTCGTTGCCATCTGCTTGTATCGATTTTAAAAGGAATTGAAGAGTGGAAGAAGCCTCCAAGAGTCTTCTTTTCATATCAGTTGCAACTGCTGGGAAGCATTTTACCGCTTGATGAACACCGTCAACTGTAGTCGACTGGAGTGTGAGCATGACAAGTGTACCTGACAGTTAAGATTTGGAACTTGGAAGAGAGTGTGCAGAATGTATGGAGAGAGGTGCACTTTTCTAAATAAGACTCGCCTCAGGTGAATGCCACGTGCCAATCCAGAAATAGAAAAGTTTCGGATGTCAAAGCATAAGGTGAGTTTTTAGTTGTGAACGCATCATTATTACCTGCTGGCCGAGGTTTATACGGTTATTTCAGTTGATACCGTTTATGGGGAGAGTAACGAGAGATGGCAAAGTTGGTAGGAGTTCTACTTGGCTTTATTTGTCATCAAGACTTAATAATAGGCAGTTTATTTCTCTAACAGCCTGCGACAGGCTGGGATAATGATGCTTCTGTTGCTTGATAGTTTGTCTCATACCGTGAAATCCACAATTGAGTTTCCTAGCATCCTCCTGCTAACCTTCGCAGGGTATCCAAACTCAAACTGCCTCCTCCAGGTAAGCTATGCAATTGAGTGAACCAAATAAAGCGTGTAATAATGATTATGGGAAAGACCCCTCTACTAGTAATAGCTTACTGAGAGATACACACAGCGTTATTTAAGGAAGACATCATGTATTTGCCTGCAGTGCATCGATCAACGTGCAATTTGATGCATGTGTGTGTCTGGTGTTTATTCAATTGGATGATTTCTCCCTTCACCATGACTTACCTGCATTGATTGGTTGCATGGTGCAGTGTGTACTGCTGGCTCTGTTTGGGATATCCTTAATAATACAAGACCGATATTCTAATTGAATAGAAAGCAAATAAAGAACGTTACCCCAATAAATCCTCACACAAAACAGCAAAAACCATTTATTACTGTAATTCTCCGGTAATAATAAACATTAAAAGGAATCTATGTAGTTTAATAAATAGAGTAAGTAACATTTCAATTTGGATTTGGATGTCTACTGAAACAGAATACTGACAATACAACTCAACGGTTCAACTTGTTTAAATATACTTATTTCACATCACACGCACACAATAATTTCGGTGGACTTATTACTATATAAGCTTACGTATTTATTATGCATTAGACTAGTAGGGTTTACACAGATTGCTTATCTATGATTAAATCTTTTTGCTAATGGGTATTTTATAAGTATGTAACTCAAAATTGATTCCAGCGTGAATGAGTTATGAATCTTTAACCGCATCATACACTGCTTATCTATGCTCTACGCACACGTGGCATTTGATCTTAGAGAAATATTCGGTGACTTAGATTTCACGAGATTGCAGTTCTAACAAAAGGAACTCTAATGAACGCTGCTGTAAGACTTATCATTGCTTAATTATAGGTTAATACTAGGAGATACAGGAAGCTGTAAATACATCCAGTCAACTTGGGTTGAATCGTATACATTTCATACTGCCGTACTGTTTCACACATTACTGAGCTGAACAGAAATATAAGAATATACAGTGAAAGTTGCACTACTCGCTAGTCTATCTATGGTGTATTTCTATTCATACTTCGCTTCATTATTACTGACTATTAACTTTCACTTTGGTTTGTATTAGTACGCATCTACTTTGCTAATCAAATTTGTGTGTGCTCAATATTGGGTTTTAGTTGATATTGATCTTGTGACTAATAAACACAAAAGATTTTGACTATTTGGTTGAATTATTATGTGGCTGGACAGACTCACTAGAAATGTGAGATAGTATATAACCTCGGACTCAAAACTACCTAATCAATATGCCTAAAAGGTATGTGACTAAATTAATTAATATTTGTTCACAATACTTTCTAAAGTATACGGTTTACCTTTCCTTCTTTACCTATAAACTTACACTTCACACTTCGAGTTGAAACCCTTTCTGGAAAGCATCGTAGAAGACAATTTCAAAATTATAACTCCTCACATAACTTCGTGTACATAGGTTTAAACAACAATCGCGCTTATGGATCATTATTTGGAGATCGGGACTTCGATATCTCGTCTTTGATCGCATATTTTCAAACTAAAAACTTTCCCTTTGACAAAATGATTTTTAGTTTTAACATACTTTACTACGTACTATATAAGCACACTAATAAGAGACAATCATACGAAAGCTAAAATATTTACTTTTGGCATTATTCAGTTTGACTTTGACGAAGTATTTTTTTACGTCAAAAGTTGACCAACAATCTAAACACATTTTTCCAACGCGCACATGTCACACGACGTTTCACTTTGATCACTCGTTCATTGTGTTCATAATAAGGCACTTATTTATAACTAGTAGAGAGGGTTCTTTATACTTTAAACTTTTTTATACTTCACACATTTCTACCGTAAAAGTTCAGTATGAAATACGAAAGGGGCATGTGTTAATTTCAAAATTTTATTGCGTCTGCTGTATTTACATTGGTTCGTTTAAATGTCAAGTTTCCAATTAGTTTTTATTTTGATCAGAGGAAACTAATTTTTGTATTTGTACCTATGTTGTTTTATGTATGAGATTGTGACTTATAGGTAAGACGTTGGTTTTGGGTTATATATCTACATTTATAACATCAAAAATCAAACCTTGTTTTTTACTTTTAACTTTTATTAAAGCATAGCTTAATTAAGCACTGTATTCGGGGCGAAGTCGAAACCTTGTTTTAATTAAGATACTTGTATTTTTACAATAAAGAGATCCATCAGCATTTGCCATTATATATTTAAAGGACTTTATATACCCTCAGAGATCCAGCATGCATACCACTAGAGTACAAACTTACAAAGACTAGTTAATATGTTAAACATATACAGATAAATTAGTGTCAGGTGGTCCTACTAGCTTCATGCATTGCTCAAACGAGTATTATTTAGCTTCCGTATTTTTAGTAGAATAATTACGTCTAGAGGGTAGAATGAAAAACCTGAAGTCAGTAGATTGATTTTGTCAATTCTCCATTCTTCTTACTTCTGACTGTTCATCTTGTAACACTCGTAATGTTAGAATATACTTTAAGTACGATCAAACTTTCACCACTTTGAATTACATCATTGGTTGGTAATCTGGATGTGTAAACAAAGTCTACACAAGAGATTTGTGGGATTTTTGTTGTGCGGATCTACACTTGTTTATGATATTCCAGAGGGCTGAGTTGTCAGACAAAACTGAAAGAATTATTGTGGAAGGAAAGGTCGTTATCTTTTCACTGTATCAAGTGTAGCATTTCATAATTAAATTTTGCGTAGTATAAAAGTTATGAAGCTCTGTTGCTACTTATGAAAGGGATAGAATAGTTCATATAGTTCATAGATGTTGAGTCTTTAGTTTTTTTCCCATCACTCTTTGCCATTTTATTATTGCAACCCACTTAACTTTCGCGTCGAACCCGGTCATGCTTCAAACTTGATGATGAAGCCAGCGAAAGGTAAGGTGAGGAAAGTATTAGAAGACTTATTAACACTAATTGCACGAGAGATGATGGATGGAGTGATGAAGTGGAAGATGCTGGCGAGATTATTTTCATATCACGAACTTCGGGTTCTGAAAGTCACACAAACAAAAAACAAAATGGTCGTTTAGCGTCATTCAAACCCATTTTAGTTTTAATGTAAAAACAACTTGGGTCATTTTCTCGCTCGTGTGAGTTAGGGAAGTTTTGCAGTGAGTCAAATGTCGCCCACTGGAAATTGCACTTAAACTTTCGTGCAATGTGCAAAGTTATGTGTGTGTATATCCGTATATGAAAAGGACAAACCCCAGTTATGCACGTAACTCTGAAGTAAAATGTACCCAGAGACTCAAAGAGTATATGTGAAAGAGTAATAATAAGTTTGGAACGCAGAAAATAAAGTTACACAGGGAGCTGTGTTGGTATGTAGGCATATTATGTATTACTAACCTGCTAGAACATCGTGCTGTGGGGAAGATTCATACGGGTAATGATCTGTCGAGCAAAGAAAAATAATTATCTGTAAGTTTGTTTTAAGTGAGTGAAGAAAACTTGACAGTTTACGCGGTGATAAGCATGATAGAAAGTAATCCACAGCTAAAGAAACGTAAAAATGTGGACAATGTACAAGAAACACAATAATGACCAGACACAAAGCGTTTACACGTACTAAGTGACTAGTTTGAATGGAAGGGTTGAACAACGAGTACTAAGCACGACTAACTTCTACAGAAGCTCCAAAACTACGCTATCCATAGTTTATTGTAGTTTGTACTTTGGAGTAGTTTGTAAATTTGGATTCAGTTTAATTGTGTGACAATTTACAAATAAACAGGACATGTACGCCCGGAGTAATTTATTATTGGAGTTGTAGGTGGAAATTAAGTTGGGAAGCCGTTGTTGGTGGACTGCAAAGTACGAAATGGTTTGGCAGTATGATATTAGTACGGTTTTGACACATTAAGCAAAGGGTGTTTTGTGTCAACTAGTCTGGTTGGAGTTGTGAAGGACATGTGAACACGAAGGGAAATGACAAAATGTACAATGTAAATTAGCATGCATAGGAATAATGCATAAGAGAGAAAGGCGAGGAGGTAATATAAGGATGAATGAATAATTTGTATACCTGTACTCCTCGTGTTGAACTGAAAGAGATCAGAAGGTAGTGACCATCCGTATTTATTTTTGGTAACCACCTTAGCCTCATACATCACTCCTGGTTCGAGGTTTCGAATGAAGTAATGTTTCCAGTGGATCATAGACATTGGAGAAGGAACGGTTCGTGCCACAGTGTTCCTTTCGTAAAACCCTTCGTTGGATGGGATAACAACATCGTGCCATTGCCCAGGACTGTCATGTGTCTCGTTCACCTGAGAATTATATGTAATATTCATTTGTGTACTCAAGGTTGTATTTACGTCCTTGCTACGATGTTAATTACTTTGCAAACTAATTTTACAGTTTGTTGTTTGCTTACATGCTTTTTCCGGTATGAAAGTCGATACTCCTCCACTGCCGAGTAGCTTTCCACAGTCCACGAAATGTTAAATGAATCGCGAAGTCTGCCAACAGGGTCTGTGCGAAATATGGCTCTGTTGGGTCGGCCTGTAGGGACAGTTTTGAAGGAGAAATTGATAAGGAAAAGATTGAGGAGTGTGATTTATATTACAAGATGATGCAGTGTGTAAATGCAATTCAGAATGTGACAGTCACAGTATATATCTTATATACAAGAGTGGATTATGTAGTGTGTATATGGTTCGTTAAGGCTACCTGAGATTTCGATGTGCTTTTTCGATCGTCCCAACTTGTTGTCAGCTTCACATGAGTAATTGCCAAAGTCAGAGGGTTGAACATTCCTGATGATAAGAGAATGTCTCGACCCTCTTGTCTCCATAAGGCGCCTTCCGTCCTGGTCGAGTATCATCGTGTCCCTGTACCATTTCACCTTCTGTAAAGAGAAAGTGTGTGGTGAAAATGGTGAAATATGGTAAGAAGTTAAGACACTTCTACCATGTAACTTTGCTTTCATTCTCTATCATGTATTAAGTTCAAAGTATTTCGTAGAAGTTGAGATGTACTATGGAAGTCTGTGTGCTCAGTGGACTTTAATATTTCAAGTATTCAGAGTGTAATTAGATTCGTCACAATATTTTGAGCACCCGTTCTTCGTATTGTTTTGTGCAAAGTTAATTTTCACGCAGAGAAAACAAAAGAGAAAGTAATTATCAAATATCGAATTCATTTCACAGGCCAAAGATTAAACACGAACTAACGGGTAAGTTAAGTTCTCTTGGGATTCTAGTGTGTTACTTCGTGCTTCTGACAAGTGTTAGAGTACAATACAAACATTTCTCCAGAGTTAGTTAGTGTGTCACATCATCTATAATACATTTCCGAGTTGTTTCAAAACAAAAGCGAGGAGAGTTGTATTGATTGTTCTTTAGTTGTGTTTAGTTGTATCGTTATATGAGTTTAACCTCCTGGGAATATAAGTATTAGGTATTATTATGTTCCTGTAATCTTAACGTGGTGGGAAAGTTGGTATATTGAATCCATATTAAGTAAAGAAAGTAAATAGGGAAGTTAATTCTAAATCAAGAAGTTGGACTTTAATTATGAAGGAATTCGAGGAAAAAGAAGGGTAAGTAAACAAGATGTCGTACAGTTTCTTCGTAAATGATTCCTTGGAAGCTGAAGTCAATCTATGAAGAATAAGTACGGATTGCTTATATAAGGGTTTTGTGAAACAAAAGTATCTTCTCTTCATCCAATCTCATCCGCAGATCTCAACTTTCACCCAACCAATACACCTTTCTCTTTACTCAGCCACCATAAGAATGATTACGATTTACGATGAAATCAAGAAACGAGACAAAAAACCGAAATCTCCAAGAATTCCTTTTAACTCGTAAAGTTTCGATCATCTAAAGCTTCTTACAGTGTCTGTTTGTCTTTTCCAAGTGACTTCGAATTCCGCAAAACAGGAGAAATGGGGGAGTAAAAAAGATTTCGCAACATTAGAAAGAACACAAAGGGGTTCTCCTCAAAAGTTCACGAGTGAGTATAAAGTAGGCCACAAAACAACAAACGATGACAACGGAGGAATAATGAACCGAGCAGGGATGTACAATAGCACACACTGTAGTACATGCCACTATGGGTAGAAAGTCACTGAGAAAGTAAAGCTAACAGAGGGACTCTTGCAAAAGACTGAGGAAGAAAGAAGTCTGGGAGGATTGTCACTTTTGGTGCCACTGCCACCGCACTAGGTTTCTCCAAGTTTCCTGTCGTCTCTTTGCCAATGACATACGTATACGGTCCTTTCCCAGATTTGTGTGTACTTTCCCTTCATTCCTCAAGTCTTCTTGAACAAAAGGGCGAAAGAAACTGGGATAAACTGTATATTTGAGTGTCTAGGCATTTATAGAAGTTGAAGGTGCACTTCAACCAAGTAATTGAAGATCAAATACGGGGCTTAATTCTGTCTGATCAAATCTTTTGTACAGGAGAAACCCAATACACCTATGGTTTATCTGTTCCACTAAATTATCCTATTCGTTTTTCATTTATTTATATGTAAATAATCTTTTAGAATCTCATAATGCTTTTTAATATCTTTTAAAAGATCGCCTTAGTCGGAGGTACAAACAGCTGTATTGAGTTTCACTTCTGTCAGGATTATCAAAATGAGACAAGAAGCCTAGAAAAGAAGTCTTGCTTATTGCCAATGGAACTTAAGAAAGGGAAAAATCAAGACTCTGGTTTCAAGCTCTCATACAAAACTTGTATTTGTGCAAAAATAGGTGAACCATAACGGTTTTTTTTTGTAAAAAAATGGGTTGGCAGGGACGATTCTAAATTAGCTTCTTGCTGTCAGCTTCATCGCATGCAAGTAATCTTGGCATATGTATAGATATATACACAAGACTGCTACATAAAGCTGGTTCTTCCTTCCTATGTGAACTTTTTAACAGAAAGTCTTACAGAACAGCACTATGGGTGAATAAGGGTCCTAAGCAAACTCTCCTTACTTGAAAAAAAAATACTGCGTTCCTTTTCCTGCAGGAGTTTATCTTGCTTTCTTTAGTTCACTAGGAGGGCAAGCGAAAAATCGCACGATGAGAAGTCGCTCTGTATGTGCGTCTCCATTCACGAGGTTTTTGAAGGTATACAGGGAAGAAAGTTGTTCCACGGCTGGAGAAAAGTCTCATTATCTCAACATATTAACTCGTGAAGGAACCAATTGGATCTAGAGACTTGTGTCAAAATTTTCTCATCAAAAATTTGCTCACTCCTTCGGTTTCTTTGCCACCAGTTAGGGAGTTCACTATAAACTACCCCACGCCAGACATTTGCCTAAACACGTCGAGCCGTAGAGCTAAAGCCAATTGAAAGAGGAGAAGCCAAGACTGCTCTTTCTTTCTTATTGAGAAGTGTACGGTAAAGGAAGATAACTTTTCATCGAAGAAAAGTAATCATGAATCATCTGCTTTTCAATTATCTCCTTGAGTCATTCATCTTCTCCAGAGTTTAATTTAAGGCTTAAGATAAGACCTAAGCTGGCGCTTTGAGTGAGCTTCAGCAGAATAATAAAAGACTTTGATTTAATAAAAAATGTCAAAAAGTATGACGAAGGTTCAAAGGACGGTCTGCCTTCTCCATGAAGCTTTTTTCCACGCACCAGCTTTCTCTTTCGCTTTTGCAATATTGTAATATATATTTGTGTGTGTTTTTGCAGAAAAATCACTACACTGTATGTTGTTGAGTGACTTTCGCTTGGCATGAAAAATGTTAGTGTGTACAGTGTTCAGTTGCTCAGCCTGAAGAAAGCTGTTTGTACAAGTTGTATGCACAAAGTAGGTGCGCTTCTAATGGATCGTATAAGGCTTACTGACACGTGGAAAAAATCTTTGCACAAGAAATGGGATTAAAATATGGGGGAAAACCTTTGATTAAAAAACGTCAAAGACTTTGAGGAACTATTAGAGTGGAGAAACATTTTGCAGTTCTGGTTTTTTCTTGCAAAATCCCTGTGAAACTCACCGTGGCAGGTGGATCTGCATGAACGATGCAAACTAAATTGGCTTCTTGACCTTCGCCGGAATGAATGCGAGGTTGTTCCACGTCAATTTCAGGCGGGTCTGAAAGACAAACGGGGAAGAGATAATTAAAAATTGAACTTCTAGCGATCCAGTGACAATATGGGGATCTTTTGTTCAGCTCGGTATGGTGAAATTTGATCCTAGAGTAGATACATTCACTAATAATGAAACTTACATTGAACTTTCACTTCGACATTTGTGGTGACGGGTGTTCCTACTTCATTGTTAGCCGTGCAAAGGTAAACGCCAGAGGAATGTCGATCTGCTTTTTGAATAGCGTAGCTGTTGCCTTCAGCAGATTGTTCTCCATTTGGAAGGACATTATTCTGTAAAATATTAACGAAACTCTTGAGATTCTATTTGACACATTTTTGACAAAAGGAGTTCATAAATCTATCAGAAAAGAGAAGGTTTAAAATGCTGGGTGAATTGTGGGTTTCACTTACTCTTCGTGTCCAAGTGATAGTTGGGACGGGATTCCCAGAGCCACGACACTGGAGTGTAACTGTGTCTCCCTTTGTAATTGTTATGTGACCTGGCTCACTTCGCACAGTTGGAGGAACTGCAAATAAATTCGCAAAGTTTGTGAGTCGTGCTCTTCTTTTACATGTTAAGGTTTGTGTATTTTTACTATTTTGCAAAAGCCAGACACAAAAGGAATGGGTTTATACAGTGAGACAACAGAAAGCACAAGGTACATCATTTCACCATTATTTCTAACTTTCTCGCTGCGTAAGCGTAAAAAGAACTTTAATCCACCATGAATTGTGGGTACATCACAAGTTAAACTTGAAACTGTGCATGATTTTGACACATGTATGAAACAATAAATCTTCCACATAAAAAATACTTTTTCCACAAAGCTCCTCGAGTCATTGTCAACCGCATTGTATCTCTTTCACTCTCGCAAAATATGGTAGAAAAACCTAAAAAAGAATTATTATAAACTTGACTACTTCTTCTATTTTAGTTGGGTTTTGTTGACGACAAAAAATGCACACATACACACAAACAACGAAGAGGACACGACCACTACCACTTGAACTAAATTTTTATTTTCCTTGGGGCTTACAAGTGAAATGTCCCGATGTCCCCATTTATTACAGACATCGCTTTGTGTACTGCGAGATGGTGGTGAATCACTTTAGACGAATGCAACTTCAGTGAAGCGAAGCGAATTTGCCTATCACACCCAGTTAAGCAGTTTATACAAAAGTTGTGTGTATGCAAGTTGATGCACACTACTACTGTCCTTGTGCATTGTTGCACTCATAATTCCCATATGTATATTATAAATAGTTTTTATTCCCAAAATAACCATTCTTAGTAATTTAGACAGAACAAACGGAACGCTTTTGATGTTAAACTAACCTTATGTCTACACATTATCCCTTTCAGAACTCATAAACGACTTTATATAATGTTATTTCAAAATCAATTTAATCCAGTGTGAAGTTTTCTACTCACTTTTAGAAAGACATATCAATTTGTAACACTTGAAATAGGAAAAGTTGGTCCAAGCAATGGAGTGCTTTCAATCCCACGGACGAATCAATGTGTACTTCATCATTACGGTTGGTTCATTCATTGCATGTGTAAAGGATTGAGTGAGAGACTTTCTAGGTAGCAACTACAAGGAGGATGTACTATTTCACTATTGGTACTGCATATAGTAGACCTTTCAGAACAGCCCTACGCGTATAAAAAATCTACATGCATATGTCCCATTGACTTCCATAATGTACATTGTTAAATGAGGGAGAAAGGAAATAAAAAGAAATTTATGTGGGTGTTGGGTATCAATTGGTCCCAAGTTTCCATTTTGAAAGTACCAACCACTTTCTTTCAATTTGGACAAAAACTTTCTTTTCTTTGGTACTTCCTCGTTTCCCAATGGGTTCTCTCAGTACAAAGTACAACTGTGAATGACTATGATGGACCAACCCACTACATATACTATTACAGCTTTGGTCCTAGTTCAATGTCAAAGTTCTGAAATAATTCCATTGAAACTGACTTTACACACACAGTGACAAAAACTTTTAAGACGAAAGTTCATCCCATCCCACAGTTTAAATAAAATACTCTCGGACCCGGAGAAGAAAGTAGTGAAAGGATGAAGGAGGAGGAGGGAGGTGGAAGTAAAAGTCATTTGGAATGGTAATATTTCCTTAGTTTGCTATATTCCACATTATACCAGAATTGCAGAAGCAGCAGAGTAGAATGGGAGTCAGAAGAGTGTGTTTATTGAGGCAGATCTTCTATAGTACCTTTATTTTTATACTCTTTCTCTGAAGTTGTCGGTCAACGGTCAGAAGTCAGTGGAAGACTTTAGTTGGGAATCAAAAGGAGAAAACAGTTTGAGCAAAGATTTCAAGACTGTGGTGGCCAACGAGAGAAGTGTATGAAGAAAGACACACACACGGCCTTTGAGATGCATATAAATAAATGTAGGAACGGCGGTGGTGGTCATATCATACGGGAGAATCAGGGAGACACACGGGATGAGGTATCATCAATCATATGTCCTGTTGACAGGAAGGAAGCCAGTCATGGAGTGAACTCTTTCAACTCAACAGTCTCATTCATTCTTGCGAATTTGAATGTCTCTGTTACTGTTATACTCTCTTCTGCGGAATCCCAGTGGTTGAGAGATGGTCTGTTTGTTATTACTCGAAGATACCCAAGGAATTCATCGTTTACTAACTGCCACGACAGTTGCCACAATCTATATATTATAGGTGTAGACTGTGGGTTACATAACAGACATGCATTTTGGCTAGGAGCAACACATTTGTATTCCATAAATAACAAATCATTTTCTCATACATGAGCTACCTACCGAAACGCAAGTATCTGGTGATATGAGTGACCTACATGTCTGTACGAGTGTCCTTAAGTATATGCCCATCATAAATAATGGAGCGGACATCTGCAATGCATCCCACCACACGTTCAGTCAGTTTTACCTTTTGATAAAATCTGAGAAAGAAATTCTGTGGGTGATTTTCATGGCAAATGGATTTTCAAGAGGTCTTGCACATATCTATCTTATCAAGTGGGTTGTTTGTAGGTAAGTATAATATGGAAGGAGGTTATTACATGCAGACATGTTCAATCTGTGCTCACATAATATTTTGTCGGACAAATGCGGACGAGCGAGTGAAACGTGAAATGAAGAAATTTTTATTGAACAGAAGAATGAAAAATTGAAGGAGACCTACCTAATAACTTTGCAGAAACTGATAGTTCTGTGGAGATTGGGCCAAATGTGAATAACTACTTTGAGTATTAATAGGCGACCACAAGGAAGAATAAAGTAGGAAAGGACAGTCAACGTTGTGAGCGATAAATAATTTTGGTTTTAATAATAAAACCCACGCAACCAAGTGGAATGGATGATTCGTTCCATTCATTTCTGGACGAAGTGTGCTGGGCAAACTGGGTTTCTTTCCTTGGTGGTCTTTCACACAATTCCTTTTGGATTCTTGTCGTTGTCCCATCGTCGACGTCAGAGGAATGAGGAACACAAAGCCATATCCCTTTCGCCTTATTCTCTACTTACCATAGGGTACCAACAATATTCAAGCCTGGAGTAACACGCAGATAATTTTCCACGAGGAAAGTTAGCTTTCACTATGAAACTGCAAATAACTGTCTGATATTTGTGGGCTGTGCATTCAAAATGAAACCAAAGGATTTCTCATAAATTATTTCCAGAGTTTCTTACTTCTTAATCCCACTAATTTATTATTTGCGGGTCGAAAAGAAACCAGAAGTTGCAGTATAATGTTGAAATGAAACTGCGGGCAGTCTATGCTTCACAGTTCAAGAAGTTTTATTAATATATTCACTCTAATGTTTAAATGAAAGAGAAAGATGGGAGAAGGAGAGAGAGAGAATGAGAGAAATGAAAGGGAAATAATATTTCTGGGACACATTTCCATATAGATTTTGTGTAATATGTTTAGTACCTACCTGGTAAATTCCCTCAAGTATGTCTATTTCTTTATTCCACTGTTTTTTGTACATCATATCCGTCGTAAATATTACATATAAACTGTAGTTACAGTTGTAGTAACTGGTAACTTTCCCTAGGTTTCGTAATTCGTCAGTTATTTACCGGAGTATAATTTACTAATGCATATTTTTTGGAAAATTCGTCCCTGAGAGGGATCAAAGTAATCACTTATATCCCCAGAGATTCTTTCAGACAGTTTTCTTTTGAGCGATCTTTGCTGTGCCCTTTCATGCTTTTATTTATAGAAGTTAGTGGATGATATCAATGTTGGAGCTGGTTGGAAAATGTGCTGTAGTTTATTATATTGCAGAAGATGATCTCTCTGGTGAAGTTATCGTGAACTGTAAAAGACGCATGGTTTCCTATTTTCCCTTTCATTTGTGAAAGCATGAGACGACCTGAGAGTAGTCTATTATTGTTATTATCCTTTTTAGTGAGGGATGGAGTGATAAAATGTGATATGATTCTTCATCTCTACAGCTAAACACAGTGTGTCTGTGTGTATAAAAGGAATTGTGTAGACATTGTATGCTTTGTGATGATTGAAAAGGTGGCTGGTGGACCGAAAAGTAACTTTTTGTTCTGATTATTTCTGTACGCACAGCGATGATTCGGGATCGATGGTGCATTCATGTTTTGTTCTTAATTCGTACTACTAGCGGAAACGAGATAGAGAGTTCTGAGCAGTAGTTAATTAATGACTCTTTTCGTGCTCTTTCATACTGAATTTTCGCTGACAGGGCATTTTTAGTATTTATCTACGATAAGAAAATGCTTTCAATTGGATTTCTCCTTGCCTTTAAATAATCACACCGCCCAGAGTTGCTCAAGCCTTTATGTGCCCGGTGATCATACATATTTGTGTTCCTTAGTCGCGATTCTTCAATCTACCGAAGAAAACGGAGAGATGGGAGATTAATAAAGGAAACGAATATTGACATAATAAATTAGTTAATGACTACTTTTCATACTCGTTAAGAACTCCTTGAGTTGATTACGAAGCAGTTGGTGCAATTAGTTTAATTTCTTCTGGAGTTGGGGACGAGCGATAGATTGAAAGGACCAACTGAATCTCCTGCCTGACTTTAATTAAAATATTAACATGGATCTCAAGTGTACCAAGGTGGCGGAGTATACTCTCACCTAAATATTCTCTAGTCGCCATATTTGAAAAACTCCAAAGATCTAGATCCTCTAGACAATATTCATCAAGGTCAAACACTCTAAATTCCAGGTCATCTGACACCGCGTGGAGAAAGTTTATTCCTCAACATGTATTTCATCTAGGAAAGTGTATTATGTGGTAGACTGACTGGTGAATAGAATAAGAGCCAACCCATTCTTTTATTTATGATTGCAAATGGGTCAAAAGTGTATCTAGAAAGCAAGTTCACCCAGTTTGACAACATAAATTATGATAAACGACATTATCTTTCAGTTTTCATTAGCCCAGCAAGGGTTTTACTTTTTCCTTGTCATTCATAATTAAAGAAAACTTTCACCGTACTTTCCTTTTGTCTCCATTCCACATTATACTTTTCCCAGGGAATGTTAAAATTGGAGGAAATTCCTACACAACTCAGCGGAGAATGTGATGCAAAGACAAAATTACTCGTAATAAACATTAGGCTAAATTATTAATGCTTGTACCCGGTGAACGCACTAACTACTAACTACTAGGCACACATATACACACACACCGCACACTTAAACAACTACAGCGTTGCAAATTATGTTGAATGTGAAAGCTACCAACATTAAAGCTCTCATGCATGTTCCTAATGTTTCTTTGCGTGGTTCATTTCTAACGAAGCAGTAGGGAAGCTGTGTGTGTACTTCTGCTTTATTAACTAGGACACATAGAACATTGTACATTGAGGAGTTCCCCAAATACAATGCGGTTAGTATCTGGTCAGGAAAGCAGCAGTAGCTCTGTAGAAGTATTAATCCAAGAGAAAGCTAGTGAAGTGCGTATGTGTATTCAGTTAAATGGGAAACTTTACCTAAAATTTCAAGAGTGTGGACTTGTTCCTCTGGTACGAGCGTGCTCATTTGGCACACATAGTCTCCTCCGTCTAGTGGACGGACTTTTTTGATTTCTAAATTGAAACCATCAACTAGGTCAATCCGAGGGTCCCTTGTGATTTTCATATCTCCTGCGGACAACACAGACGCTCCTCGTTTCCACAGTAGAACGTAGTCCCCTGCAAGAAAGAACAACATTAAATGGAATCATTTGAAATTCTGGTCAAGTAAAGACACACTCAAAGAACAAGTCCGTGTGGTGAGTAGTGTACATCGTACAGGAGCAAAGCACGAACACTAAAATGTGTGTAGAGTGTGCTATTTCAGTTGCTCTCCAGTGTAAAAAGCAACTATTGTTTGCACGCGTTTTAAGGGGTCCTACACTTCCTTTCCTTCTAGTAAAAGAGTACACGAACGAAATCCTCAATGCCCCAACAAGCACTATGTATACTTATAGTGTAGGACTTGGTTGAATTTTCAAGTGAAAGTAGAAACTAGTAGTTTAGATGTTCTATTGTATGTTGTAAAATTGTAAAAAACGAATGTGTGGTACACTTGTACGTTGCAGGACGCACAGAGGACCCATACAGAAGAATCTAAAAGCTAATCGAAGGACACGCTCGTACTCCACTTTGGCTCTGTTTCACCAATTCTGGATTTGATTCATTGCATATTATAAGAAGTACCGGATTCACAAAAGTGAAATGTTGGATGGAGAAATGTTTTATTTATGCCTGGAGCATGTATAGAGAGAGAGAGAGTGGTGCAGGACGTAAGAGGGTTGAAGTGTTGTGGCTTTGTAGCTGTATTACTGAATGTGTGTGTGAAGAATCGTTCGCTTTCTTTTTGGTTTTGGATGGAACAACAGGAAGGAAGAAGTGAAAAACAATGCGATATTTTATAACTTAGTTGCCGGTGGACAAAGCGCATTTTGGTTTTGCTGCGAGTGTCTCACAGCAATCGCTGGATTAAACTTATTGAACTGGAATGTAATCCTATTCCTTGTATTTACGGGTGAAAGGAGAGAAATAAATTCCCCATGTGGATCTAACAGAATCAGCAGAAAAAAGAAAATGTTTGGGTATCTTATCAAATTGTCACTGACCACATAGAGGGATCCAAAGGGAACACAAACTTGTTATCCGGTTCAAAACTCTATACTTTCTTTGCTGCCTTTCTTTCAGCCCAAATCCGATCTCACAGAGGAAGGAAAGGGACAGACAAGTTCGACAGGATTTCGAGAATGTTGCAATGGACCAAAAAAGTTACACGTATATAACACACATACGCTGTTTGTACCTAAGTGGCTATTTTTACCACTGGTCAACATGTATGTTGGGTTTATACTTTCCACATGTGTGTCTCCTTGTGACACTTAAGGAACTGGACGAGCAAAGTGTCAGAGCATATTGACTTATTGGCTATATATATGATTAATATGTCTTTTGAAGTGTGTATACGAGTAACTGTATGTAGCGGAGAGTATTTCAGTTTTGTGACAATGAGACAGGTTTCCAAAGACTTAATTAACAAGAATCGGTCTGAAGTATGAAGCTTCTCAAAAAAGGACTTACCAAGACGATCCACTTGACAAGGAAGGACGACAGTGTCTCCGACGACAACTCGGAATGTTTGACTTCTTGTTAAGAATTTAGGAATTTCTCCTTCCTCTTCCTGACATCTCACTAAAAAAGAAAAACAAAAGGACCATAGTTAAGTTTATGTCTTATGGTTGGTGGGAGGAAGTAGTAAATTTTATTTTGAAGAAATCGATTCATTCATAATGCAACAGAAGCGTTCCTCACTCGTTCTTCCTCCCGTTATGTTACGTTGACATAAACCAACTATTTCAGTCCATTACAAGCATTACACTATTATTAGTGGACCAAAGCAATACAGAACCCGGGTGTTTTAGGCTTTTACTTGCGAAAAGACGCCAAGTTCCATGGATGTGGATTGAGGATGTTGGTTACGATTAGTATAGGAGTAGAGTGAAGTTACACAGGCGTATATTTATGTATTCCGGGGTTTATCTAACATATCCCTTGGTAGTTCGACCGTCAGTAAATAATTGCGGATGGTGGAGAAATCAATGGGAAGATTGAATGCACAGGAGAATGAGACAAAACTTTGGTTGAAGTAATAAAGAAAGCTTAACAAGCGAAACGGGTTGGTTTGGTTGGTATTTCAGTTGTTTTGTAGTTACAGAGGCTCGAGGAAACGCAAAGACCTACATGATGTATTGTAATGTTTTAGAGAACAACCTTAATGGACTGTTTAAGACGACAAGGAAATAATGGGGATCGGGACAATGCCAAAATAATACATGTGTCTCTTTAAACTTCCATGTTGTTGTTTTGGGAAATTAAGTTGAAAGAAGTCAAGCAGTGAAGGGAATGAATACAAAGCACAATCTAAAATCAACTTTCACTTGTCTCTGTTTTGGATTATTTGATTTGTAAGTTTCGTCGTACCTGGTGAGAAGTAAGTATGGAGTATGAGTCTATATATGGAGTGTGGAGATTGAGGCACCTTTCCACAGTCAACAGTGTAATGGCGTGTCAAAGCTCATGGAGAGATTGAATGAAAAATTTGACATGGATTCAATCAAAATCAAAGTCTCCTCTATCATTTAGGTGGGATCAGAGTAGTTTTATTTTAGTAGAGATACACACTTTATAGATCTCACAGACACTCTTGAGACTTTATGCCTAAAGTACATCTAAAGAATTGAGTGCATTTTGAGCATATCGAGTATACTCTGCTTTAGTACATTCATGTGAGTCTTTATTCGTTTGTTGCTCCATCACACAACTCGTATGAACACAGGAACTTATTTGATTTGCCTGGGAATGGAATATTACGGTGGAGAAAGGAAAAAAGTAGAGCATTCAATTTTGAATAAATTGAGTCTTTTCTATTCTTCAATTTCTGTCTTTTACTTTCAGGTTGTGCTGGTTCCTTAGTCTTCGGGCTAAGACACTTTTACTCGAAATTGAAGTGGTGGTGGTGGATAGTGGATGGTGAATTCGATATAAACAACAATTCGATTTCATTTCAATTTTTTCCTCCTTTCACTGTCAATCAGAGAAAAACTGGGGAAATTAGTAATTATGGTTTGTTACGAGTGAAGGCGATGGGTGAATTGGAAGAGACAATGTAATCGGTAAATATTTCGTGTAGGAGAGTTAACAGAAATATATACAGAAATTGGTTGTTGGTTTTAGAAATCTTTCTTCGTTCTTAGAGATTAAAGAAAGCGATTTATGTGGGAAACCAATCTATATCCTTGTATTGTAGAACGAGAGAAAGAGAAAGTCCGATGGACGATAGCAACAAAATGAGAGACTTGTCCTAGTTGGTCAAGAAAAGTGGTAAAGCAGTTTTGATATTATTGGAGCAATAAGACTATTATTCGAGTGGAGAGAATAAGGCTGCTTGGATAGATGGATGTTTGAAAACAGGTTTCCTTCAGTTGTGTGTGTGAGTATGTAGTTGTGATCCACATACACACAGAAAAAGATAAATGGGGTTTCATAAGCCATGTTAGATTTGTTTTATGTCCTTTCTTAAGCTCAAATGTACACTTTGATTCATTTTACTCGTCTTCAGTGACTCAAGGAAGGCACTCGTAAAAAGTGGATGATGATGGTAGTTCTAGGGTTAGTGGAAGACATACATACACTTTGGCATTGCTGGTGTGTTTGTGTGTGTTTACAATACACAAGATGATGTTGCTTTTCCAACCACTTTCCCCGTTAAAGAGAAAAGGGAGAGAGAGAGAGTTGAGTGATGCTTGACATTTGTCTACAGAGAAATCAGTTAAGAATCTAATGCTATAAGGGAGCACGGGACTGCCTAATGAATTGGATGAATTTATGAAAAATGGCTCATGTGTCTCATCTCATCTCCTTTGCTCCCTACAATAGACAAATCCTTTTTGGGGAAGGATGATAAAAAGGATACAGGAGTATGAGAGAGAAAGAAGGAGACTGAAGACCTTGTTACAATGGAAGTGTACATAGCTTAAGCTTCATCAAAACATTCATCCCATATCTCTTTGAACGCACTTGTACACAAGTATCTTTCATAATCAGAATAACTGACATATTTTTCAGAAACTTCTTTGTACTTTAGCTCTAGACACATCAATCTGTAAGAAAAAATTGAGCTTTCACTATTTCCCTCTCTGAAGTAATGCATACAATAATAAAATCTAAAGGGACAGGAATCATGGAATTTATTCATAAGCATCGTATACAATGATGGCTGAGGGTTAAAAAAAGTCTGTATGTGTTCTTCGATATCAGAAACTGCATCATCAACTCATAACTTACTTGAAATATGCTATTTACCTTTGCAGTAAACGTAACGATTTGACTTTCAAGTTATCAAAGGCAATGTGATTTAAATTACTATGAGTAGTTTGAAGGTAAAAGTTCTGGAAGTGTAAAGTGAACGTCGTCGTCGTGTCGAAGTCATATACCTCCAGAAACGTAGCGAAGAAAGGTAATAAAAAATCAAATATTTTTCTACAGGTCCATTTTTCACTTTGGAATAAACTGGGAGTGAAAGGAGAAAGAGTGAAAGTGTGTGCGTTAGCCGTTTGATCTTATCAGAGTGACATTCTGCTTCAAATATCAAAGGTGATTGATTTCTAGGATACGTTAGCTGGGAGGCAACAGCAGTAGCAGCAATAGCAGCGAAGCTTCGGAACGACAGAGGCAAAGGAGACCCAATTTTGTAATGAAACAGAGGAACTTTTTCCTTCTACTTTTACTGCCAGACTCTACGTTACTTTTTGCACAGTGGGTAAATGTTAATGAGGTGCAAAAACACTCATTTCGCTAACCGAGTCATACCATTCATCTGTATAATGTCGTCAGTTCTCGCAGCGAGGGTTTGGAATTTGGTCAGAGAAATGGAAATAAAGAGGGGAGAGATGGTTTATGATAATGATGCACATATCATACACTCCTACTCACTATTTCTCTGTGAGATTGTTAGTCGTGGTGTATATATATATGCAAGCTTGGTTGGTTTATAGTGAAGGTTGGTGGTGGTGGTGGTGGTTGGTTAGTTCTCGGCGTCATTGGAAATCAGCTCATTTAATTTCGTTAGGACAAAATGGATCGCGTGCTCAAGTGTCATGACTATTATGACCTACTTGTAACTTCTTTGCACGAGTAGATAATTATTACGATTATGGCGAGTCTCACAAGATTACGGTTTTAAAAGTGTGGAAAAAAATATGAGGCTGTGTGTCCTCTTATAGAGTACATTCCTCCTGGGCGGGGAAAGTATGAGAGACCGTGTAGCAAGCAGTACGGCTTAGGTCACAGTGAGTTAGTTTTACTCTTGTGGACAAACTGTGAGTTATATTTGGCATGTCACACTCACATTCAAACACCACCTTCAACTAATTAAACACTGTGGGGGTAAACTTTCTTCCTCATGGAAGTCCCACTCGGACGACGAAACGCATAACTTACATGAAACAAATGAGACATAACTCATTAATGAATGACTGGTTTTCTCCGTCTAAGAGAGACGACGAGTCACCATTAACTCGGTTGGGACGTATACTGTTGTATGTTATCTCGTGCGTATTGTGTATATGCATAAGGAGGTAATGGTTAACTAGAAAAGTAAAACTGTCTCCACACAATGCAAGATTTATTGATGGGAGGTAAAAATCCTCATTTGCATTCAAGTGTACTGTCAACCGACAGTGTGATGTATGGCCGTGTTTCATTTACAAAGACAAGTGTTCATGATTAACAGTAATTAAGAGAAAGATAGAACACTCATGGGAAGTAGAGCCTTATGCAAATAAAATTAATACACACTTTCTCCTTCTGTCTTCGGGAGATTTAAAAGGTGAAAGCAAATGCACGAATACGTAATACTCACTATTTATGCGTAGGTTGTTTCAATAAGTCGATAAAATAGTTTCCTTGCGTTCTGTCATTTTCCCCTAAGCAATGCAGGTGCTCTTTCAAAGAATATTCACTCGGTTGGTACCTACTTTTTTGGAATTCTTAGGTAACTTGTATTTAAAGTGTAATACCAATTTGAGTGAACTTTTTTAAGCAACGCTTACGAAACGCTCGCTTGCCTACACTTTGCCCAAAAAAATTAGAACTTTAGACAATGACAGTGAAAGTAAAAGGATTTGCGGATTCACACACATTTTTGGGATTTTGCTACCACACCACAAGTCACAAATGGCACAGAGTGAAGGCCAGTTCGTCGATAAAAGTTGACAGAAAAGTGAGATCGTTTTATTTAAAATTCCACAAGTATCACAGGGAAAATCCACGATGGCATGACATGAATAAGAATATTACGGTAATCTGAATAGTTTCCCAACAGTTGAGAATTGAACGTTCAAAATAGTTTTGAGCCTTACTTTTCAAGCACTGTGGTTCTGTCAAACATTCTTCTTTGGGGCTCTTGCTGTTGTACAGTTTACGTTAAACCTGAGTGTAATATTCCGTATTTTTTCCATCAGATATGAAAGTTTTCTATATTTCGTGTATAAGCATTGTGTATAGAATAGTGTAAAGTAAACTGTGGCGACTTTAACGCTCATTGGACACATATAAAATTGTACAATTCACGTAAAGATACAAACAGACGCTTCTGGCATAATTACTTGAAGTGTGTACTTTGATGCTAGCGAGTAAAAATCTCGGTATATATGAATGAGCTTCATGATAAACTAATTGAGGAAAGTCAAACAAGGAAAGAATGAGATGAGATCAGAGTCTGAACTTGTTTCATTTGAATTGGGAAGCGGAAGCAATATAATGTGAAGTAAGTAGAATAAAGCAGAGCTACTAACTGATATGTGAGAAAGCAGATTGAAGCCAATACAGGCGAGTGTAACGTTACATTGAACGATTGAAGTGAGTAAGGGCGGATCATTGGCTAAGTTGTCACGAGAAGCTTTGAGGCTTCGAAATGAAATGTAAATAAGGCCCACTTTAAAGTGATAGAGATTTAGATTGAAAGGAAAGCGAGGCCAGTACAGCATGAGAAGTCAAAGATATGACTCATGAATGATGTTCTTGTGCTATGCGTTCAACCTTCGTCTCCTCATTCCTTCAATCGTTAGCCTGTGAGCTCAAGATGAGGAAATGTGTGTGTGTGTGATGCAGTCTCAAAAGCTCTAAATGAAAATCCGTATTCTAAATATTTACTTTTGAAACTCCTCCATCCCTTTTGAGTTAGGCAGACAAAGTCAACACTACCAAGCCAAGAAGAGAGAGAGTGAGGATGAGAGGCACATTTATATAACAAATGGACGCATCTCTTTACGAAGTAACCCCAAACTTTACAGAGTTCCTCTTTCCTTCCTTATATACATTATGGTATTATACACCACAGCAGAGTCTTGTTGGCCATGTGGAATCATACGGATTTATCAAGACATCCTTTGCTTCCTATATATTACCTACAGTTTCCATCAGAAATTCCGAAAGGAGGAGTCCAATATTGAGACTTCGGATAAACAAATTTCCAACTCCCTTTCATCCTCTCTGTGCTTTCTTTGACTTCCCTCTCTTCAAATGATCAATTTGAAGTTCAAAAGCGCATAAAATAAAATATAAAACCAGACACCTTGGACGGACGCCTTTCTCATAAAATTACGGAGCCACTTCTGTCAAAATATATTTTCACGATGACACCTTCTTTTCAGCTTTATTGTAAAAGATGGGAAATCATGGATCTCCTCCTTGTGTGTGTCTTTGTCACTGTTGGGGAAATTAATGTTCTCGTGCCTTCCTCAATCCTCATCCGCCGTCCATATAGCTTTCCTTCCTTTCCCTGACTTTTATACAGGATAGATACAGGCTACCTGTCGATCTGTAAAAGGTTAACCGTCCGTTGTCTGTGCAATGCAAAACTCTGTGGTTAGTGAATCTCAACGAGGATTTTTTATTGCCGGTTGGCTTTAGGAAGAAAGCTTTACCACTCCCGTCACAACTTAAGTCTAGTCAGCCTTGTTCAATTAAATATCGGTGCACGACACATGCGACACAATCATCAACTCATCTCTCCTTTGCGAGCTAGACAGTTTTATGACTATTGGATGGATTTACAACTCTGCCAATTAATATGTATGCTCGTGAGAGAGTGTTATTTTAATTGTATTTCTTTTTATGACTCTTCATCCTCATGTGAATTCTTACTTTTTGTTAGTTAGTTCCACAGACAGACTATGGAGGAGTAGTGGATAGATTTTATGGTGTACCAGGATGAGTACACAATAATCATAGGCAAAAACCGCATATAACCTAAGTAATTCAAAAGTTTGGTTGAAAGTATTCGTTCCAACGAATAAGGTAAAAAACAAGTTTTGGTGTGAATGCTAACTCAATAACTTGTGCGATGTTTCACTTGAGATTATTTGAATCATAAAGCCGTAGGCATTGCTTGCCACTGTGTCAGTGAAATAGAAACTACCGAGTCCCAATTTGATGTGAAGATCAACCATCCGAGAAATGTCATTAGATGACATACTTGTTCGACCAAGGATTTAGACTCGCTAGCGTAGTGTAGGCTCAATCAAGTGGGGAATAATGTTATACATAATAGAGGACACTATATATAGTCGAAGGATGATAAGCAGAGGTCTGAACTACCGTAATTTGATCTGCATACAGAGATTTTTTTACGAGATTGGATGTTTTTGAATTCATTCGGGAGAATGAGCAAAGTAGATTTGGGTACTTACTTCTTTTATATTAAGTGAATTGTATGAAAAGCTCTTTATTTGAATGCAAATCCGTTTTCGGTTTGCGAATCTTCTAATTTGTTCTTATCAATTTAAGTAGAGGGAATGCCACTGATACGATTGTCAACCTACGGTGACCTACTTGTGTGTCTGTTGCTAAACCAATAAGGTTCGTCCAAGGTGATGTGTCTATAATCAAATTCCTCACGGTTGACAAACCGAGCATGATTCTAACCCTATCCTTTGATGAGCTACTGCAAGCTGTGTGATTAACACCGAAGCTACTCATTCTAAACGAAAATCACCTTAAGCATTTAACTCAATTAACAACAATCAGCATCAAAATGACGATTCCTCTTGCAAATGAGAGCAAATCTTTGCCTTGCTTTTAATCAGCAAAACTAATTAAGTTATCTAGATTGGCTTATATTTTAGATAACAGAAACGGTCCCAATACCTGTTAACATTTACTTAACATCAAGTTAAAATTCAATATGTAACAGGAACGGTTCAATTTGGCTTGCATCATCGAAGTACCTTGCAATTTACTGTTTCATTTCAATCCAACATTGCACAACACAAAGTCAATTTCCAATATTTCTCTATATATATTGCTTTTGTGCTTTGTTAGTAATTGTGTAGAATGTTTATCCTGGACATACTAATCACAACTTTTGTGTTTACAGGAATCTACGTCCTCAATCCCTTTGTAATTACACAAAGCAAATACATTAACAAGACTCCTTGAGTAAACAACAATTAAACGGTACATAAAGGGATTAAAAATCTCCGTCAGTCAAAGACTATATGTACACGAGTGGAAGAGTGAAAAGAGAGAAAACGAGCTTTTAGTTGTGAAAATGGATTATCACTACTACACAACCTACTTCCTGACTTCTCGAATCTTTTTCCCAATGATGAGATGAGACAATGAAAAAGAGCGTGCTGGAGTTTTAACGAGAAAAAAGTAATCACTGCTCAAAGCATGTGCATCTTTCGTCGAGCGGGGAAGAATGGTGAAAAATGAGTTTTTTATGAGATTAGCCGAGAAATGAAACCGAAACCGGAAAAGAACCTCATAAAGTCCCTTGTGACTCATCCTCCCTGCAACAACAGCTACTGCACAAATAAGTCTGTACAAAGGCATATAAACCAAACCAACAACCGCACTCTGCCTTCACAAGGGAATATCCAAAGTATTTTTAAACAGTTACTCATTGTAACACACAATTTGATGGGTATAGTTCATTTAGACATAACAATGGAGTGTACAAGTGAGTAGTAGCCAGTAGCTTTGTAGACAATGTATATCTTTATGTAGAAAAGTCACACACTCGACAATCCTCACTCTCTCTCTCTCGATACCCATCTTCATGTAAATGTCTACCCAAATAGACTTTTTGTAATTGGTCTTGGTCAAACAAATACAAATCCCTCCTTCCCTTTCCCTATGATGTGTTTTTTTACTACTGATGATTCCAGTTATTTCATGTGATGCGTGTAAAAATCCTCTTTACTGGTCCAAGGGTGACGTATGTTTGAATAGTGATGTGCATACGCATTTCGTATTTAGTTAGTCGTCTGCTTCCTCCTCAATTCTTCACCCTAAAGTCAAGTCTTTCGAGTAGAACAACTCATAAAAATCCAGATTGCCTCAAACTAGATTATTTTTTTACCAAATCACTCTTTCTCTTTCTCTATATTGACAATGGAAAAATAAATACATATGCAATGCGTAGAATGTGTACTGTGTACACAGACTCTCATCCTTCATGTATGCATTCGCATTGCGTAATAATGCGTTTTTGTGTTTGTTGATATTTAAATATTGAGAGGATTGACCCTAGGACTGAACCAACACTGCCATTAGAAGCAAACGGGATTGCTTTTAAGCAATTTAAGCTCAAAAAGGTCCCTGAGTTCCCCTCTCTCTCATTTAAATTCAAATAATACAGCAGTCATAAGTTGTCATAAAGGCTCTTAATGGGCAAAGGACCCCCTAGTCAGCAGTAGGAGTAATATTAGTGTATTCTCTCTTCTCATTTTTATGCTGGGACTGGATGCATCATTATTACTGCTGGAGATATTTCGCATGTACTAGTGACTAGAGAGAGTACCTACATATGAATGCTACTAGTAGGAACGTAGGAAAGTTTGGTAGTAGCGGTGGTGATGAGGTATCCATTTGGTACATATAAAAGGAAAGTGAGACTGACTACTGCTCTCTACGCATTCATTTGTGTTAAAACTTCTCATTTTTCTTTTTCTAGGCTGGGGTCCTGTCGCACTCTCCTAAGTACTTGTGCTCAGAGAAAAATCCCATTTGGCGATGATGATCGTGATAGAATATTCCCTTTGAAGAAAATTAAAATATTATTGTTTCTTGACAGGATGCGATAAATAAGCGATATTTTTTGTTGGAGACAACGATAACCGAGGGCATGTAGGGAGGGAGGGATCAGGGTGATGAGGTTGGAGAATAGGGTGAGGGAGAGTATAATCGCAGCTACAAGCATTGGTGCTTATGAATTCACTTAATTTCAATTTTTGAGTAATTAGTCTTGTTTGATGACAATATGCTGAGGTCTTGTGATTTAGATGTAATTAGAGATAATTAAAAAAGTCCAAACTGTAAGATCGAGTTGAGGAGATTGATGAGAAACACGCTTCTATTTGCTATTTTAATGGACTTCTTTGATAATTTTGCATGCAAAATCATTTCATTGTGTGATCAAAGAATCTCTGTAGCCTTGAAGAAAGTTGATCAGCCTGAAGTCCTCGTGAGAGGCCTTGATCATCTCATTTGCTTACCTGAAAAACAAATAAACGAAAGTTAATTTAACTTCAAAGAACTTTAAGATAGATTTTTATTCTGTTATTGCTAGGCATGAGAATAGGAATGTAAGAATGAACCGATGATTTTGAAGTAAACGGAACCGGGTGTGCCCAATCGGCCATTCACCATAAAAAAAGTGCTTTTGTCTTATCATCTGTATAAAAAACAGTGCATCTTATGTTACAAGATTCCACGCTGAAATCAATAAGTCTAGTGTCTTGAAGAACTGGCTGGGGCCCGATGCATTAATATTGACCGTGACACCTAAAATGACCAATATGCGACTACTGTATAGCGAGACTCCCATCCAGACCAACTTGTGTAATTCGTTGACATGCAGAGGGGGAAAGTTAGTAAGACTTTCTCAGGAGGTGTAATATATCATTAGTCGAATGCAATTTCACTTCTCTCACTTTTCCAGTCTTCCTAACATTCCCAAGTTTTCCGTTCTTTTGGTTTATTCGTCTCGGAAAGTAATTGTAATGTCTTTTTCGTTCAATGCAGTGTAATTCCTGCGAATGACTGAATGGCTAAGGACTGGTTGCTTTTTTGGTTGAAGTGTGAAGTGTAATTAGTAGTTCTTGGCGAAGAAAGTAATAGTAAGTGGTGAGGAGTAGTAAAATGGATCTTCTTGGGTGAGAATGACTGTGTATCTACTTTAGGATCATAAGAGTCTTTTGTACTATTAAAAGAGAGAGAGAGAGATATTATGCTGGTTGCTGGTGGCCGAATAGTTGTAGGAAACTTGGAGAAAAGAAGTAATGGGGGCCTCAGATTAGTCAGACTTTTGTAATATGAAACATAGAGGAACGAATTAAACCCACAAATCTTCTCTTTTTATGGTGACATTGGACCCGTAATATTTCAACGATAGCATCGCCGAGTTCCGTCGTCTCGCTCTTTTGCCTGGTCACACCAGCCACATCTCATCTCCCATTCAATTCCTCTACTTCTCTCCGGATTTGTTCCGTTCACACTTTCTTCCTCAGCCAATTTCTTCCACTTCACACTTACTTCCTGTTCAAAACTCTTTCATTTCCTGATTTATGAGAATTCGCTGAACCTTAGTGTGCTACCGAATGCTCATTATAATATTCCACACACATTCCGCTTGAGCTTTCTCCAGAGGAGGTTTAGTGAGAGGAGACTGTTGCAGCTATTTTTCCATCTTGTAGATGCATTCTCTGCCATTTCCCCTTCCAGACAGGATGATGCCTTTCTGATGCGGCCTTAGGTATTCTGTATGTTTCCTAAAGGTACAAGTGCAGTAGCAATAAAACTGTCATCCAGCTTGGGGATATGTGTGCAAGTATACACACGATCGACATACACATTAAAAGAGGCAAAAGGTAGAAAGAACTCTTTGAGTGAAAGTTTAAAATGTCAATCACTCTTCAGATTAGAGAGATTCAAGCTTCCGTCAATTTCCAAGTTATTCAGACGAATTCAATAGATATTATATTATTCTGAGAATTCTCAACACGGTACAACTACCAGAGTTCACATTATTGATTGTGGTGTTCACTAGTAGAGCTCTCGTTAAATGTCATTTAGTGGTGGGAGTGCGGTGTGAGAAGGAGAAACGGTACGCAAAGTTGTATATTATATAAAATTTCTAACCTGGTGCACACGCAATGAGGTTAGGTCATGTATGAATAACTGAGGATCTAATGAGCACCTGGAAATCATAAATCTTCCTTTCCCGTACCTACTTTACATAATGATGATGTGCTTACTTACTTAATTTTCCTGAGCAAATGAAATCAAAGGGACTTGTGTGTGAGGTTTAAACGGAGTAAAATATTTTTTTGACTCAAGTGAGTTCGGCCGAGTTTCTTCTCAATGGTCTCACGTACCTCATTTATTCATTTCGTTTGAAATAGAACTAGTAAATGAGTGTGAGTGTGTGCGAAAAAACGAGCCATAAATTCACCAGATGAAAGCAAAGGCCATCATCATGACACGACAGAATGGAACGAATAATCCATCCATAGATAAATGAAACTGGAAAACACACTTCGATTCACATTTCGACACGGTCCTCAAAAATGCTGTGTTTAATAGTAGACAGTAGAGGATAAATCTGTGAATGGTAGACAGAGGAGAGTTTGAGAGGTTAGGGAATGTATCCAGGGGTATGAATAATAGACAAGTTAAGGGTCTTATGAAGGTTGAACGGATGAAGGTACCAGAAGGACAGAAGTCCTATGAAGGAAGTGAGTTTCCCGTAAAAATTAGGAAAGGATAACCCTTTGATCGGAAGAGAAGGTTCAGTAGAGTGTGAAAGATGTATGATGATTATGATGATCATCATTCTGGCTTGGTCGCTCTCTTTTCCCTCATTTGTGATGTTAATGGGATAGAGACCCTAGTGGTACACTATTAGGGCTGAGGTCCCTTCGTTTTTTGTGCACGCATCAGGAGTCATCTCCCGAATCACAAATCTCTCTCTCTTCTTTTACTATTTCTATCACCCCGGACACTTTCCCGATTCATTTTATTCAATGAAGTGAATTGCACAATGTAGATGTACGAATGTTCGATAGCTATGGATAGAACTTTACGAGGTTTTTAAAGTCAATTGAAATGGTTGGTGGTGTCACCCTACTCAATTAACGATGTGGAGTGAAGGGTAATTCAGAGGGTAGAGAGCGTAACACATTTTACTCAATGGATTGCGAGTCCAAGTCCATTCTTCCATTTTACATTTGAATTAGCAAGCAGTTGTGCAATATGTAATTGAGGTTGGACTCTTAATCTCTGAGAGTTCTACTGTGAGCTCAACTTCACTCGTAACGCCACTTCACATAGAACTAAATGGCATAAATCGTAGCATTGATTTATTGTGAAGCAGCTCATCCCAGTCGACCATGTGTGACTGATTGAGTTTTTAAAAAGATGAGTTCATTTTTTAGCAAAAAAGTTGATGATTGCGGGTCTTTTACATTTAAAGGGACGGGAATACGATACTCAATTGATTTTACAAGTGTTATTAGTGTCTATAAATTATAATTATAGTCTATTCATATTAAGATCGGGTGATTTGTAAAAGATGCGGTTGTTTAATGTTTAACGAGTGAGATTGAGATGTTTTCTAAGGAGAAAGAAAGGCTGGGAAGGCCAAGAAGGAGTTCCCAATGAATCACGACAGTTGACTGAATAAAGGAATGGGGGTGAGTTAGTATTAATTGTGGTTTCATTTAGACAAAAACTTGCATGGAGCATGTGAAAGCGATGTTAGATGTTATTGTCTTCAGTTTGGGACGGTTTAGCCCTGAGTAAACCTTTTAGAAATGAAAGAAGGGATTTTGAAAGCCTGTGTGAACAAAAGCATCTGTCGATCT
>JAQGAB010000214.1:0-35195 GCA_034696565.1 Isotomurus graminis | reverse complement strand
TTGACACACACTGACTCCGGACAATATGCAGTATGCCTCCTGTGGGGCGACGCAAGACTCATTTTGACTGCTGGTAGCTTATTATGTGTCATTAATGTGACAGCAAAAGAGAGAGAGAAGTTTGCCAACGACCACTAGCCTCGACTGCTAAACTCCGAGTCCTATAAACGGTATTCATACTCCTGGGGTGCTTTGAGGGACTAACTAATAATTGAGTAAGTAAAATCTTTTTTTCTAAAAATTTATTTTCAATGTGGAATTATCAGTTTGTAGGCTTTGATGTTTGTGGCTTGAGTAAGTAATTCTTTAGTCGAGGGCATGACTTGCCGTTGAAATCAAAACATTTTGGTCAATATGCACTGTTCTCTGGCTCAGAGGGTCACAAGTGTCCTACAACATTCTTTGGAAACGAGACATTTCTTAGGTGGTTGGATTATTTTGTTTGCAAGAGTGTAGCTATTTGTGGTCTTGGTAGGTCAGGTATAGAAGAACAAACTCCATTAGACGGGGAAACCTTCAGTCGAGTGCAGACAGAAGCCATTGTTTGCGGATTTTCCGGGTTCCGAATTAAACTTTTCTTCTGCATCATGTCCTCATTGTCAGAATTATGCTCCTTGACAGTATCAAAATGTCTCTCCGGGCGTCTAGAGGTAACATGAAATGAAACATGTTTTTTCACCAGTAAAACTCTATTAGCATGCATATTTTTCTTGTCTAAAATAACTTACCTAAAGCTGGAATTGTATAAAATTTCATAGCATATTTTCAACAGCAATTTAAAACCCTACACCAAGAAGCTTCTTTAAGCCCAAGTTACTAAATGCCTCTTCTATCGTTAGCGACGCGCATTTTTGTACCTTTAAGCCCGACTAAATCACTTTGTTTCAACGATTTCGTACTTTTATACGAATATCAAACGTGCTTTAAATAACTTTCTTGCGACTGTGAAAACATCGGAGAGGAGCCGTGCTTGGTTTGGCCTCTGCTGTCTGCTGTTTGTACCTATTTGGGTGACCCCTACGGGTCACCGAACACTCCGATCGACATCCGAATGACACAAAATTGATCTGCCTTGTGGGTCTTAAGTTGAATCGTGATCAGGCAGACAGAGGAATAGCTTCCCATCATGTATGCTTCTATATGCACCGGTTACCTAGGCTGAAATTGGCGAAACTACACAAATTTAAAAAAAAGTTCTATACACTTTCAATTGCACTATTGTATTTGATATACGAGTTATGCTGAAAAAAATTACGAAAAATAAACGCTGCCTTCATCGCATTATTAAATTTGCCCTGAAAAAGTGTGTCTCTTAACATCACTTAAAAATGGCTATTTGGAATTTTCATAATCGAGAATTCTTTGGGAACATAATGTTGGCTACATTAAACCTCCATTTTATTGGACAGGGGCAAGCCCCGTTCAGAGGCAGCTGTCTAAAGCGACGGGGATTTTGGAACTTGGTATCTTTATCTCGTATTTAAGCACCCTGATGCAACGATTTCGACTGTTACGTATTACTACGTGCTACTGAATAAGATGAGTTAGAAAGACAATTGTTGTTGTGACAGGCACAGCAGTAATCCTCCCCTTATTCATTACCTTAACGTATAATATTTATAGATTTGATTGACCCTAACATAATAATAACATTCTACAGTGCCGCCGTTACAGCACCTCCCACAAAGGGAGTGCCTCCTGGCACTTAGATAGATCGTGCGTATTATAAACTGTACTTTAAGGCTAACAATAAAAAATTTATTAGAAGTGCACACAAATAGTTGAAATCCAGCCCAGGCAGAAAGGAGCGACGACTGAAGTCAGAGGCACATAAGGTTACTTGCGCCGCTTCTCATCCTTCGCTGTTTCCCCGTTGCACTTGCGACGCTTATAGACTGGATACACATCATCTCCAACTGCATTCCTAAGATTAATACAAAGTAATGGTTCAGCCGGAGCTCTGTCTGAATCGTCAAAGGATGATCCAGATTCCAACTTGAGTACCTTTTTTTCGAAATTGTCAATCTTCTTGAACATACAGAGGGTGGTCAAGGATATTTTGGACACTCTGCTTTTCTCTGTATCTTCTTACACGAACTAGCTATTAGGCTGATGTACGTGTAATATAAAATTAAGCACAAGGTAGCTGAAAAGAGTTTTCTATGGGTATTTTTGACTTTGCACCTTAAAAATCACCCAAAAACACTAATCGGAAGGAAGTTTTTTTTACCAATGAGCCTTTTACTAATTCCTAGAATTAAAAATTTGGAAACAGTAAAATTTCTTTCCTCACAAGCACTTTTTATGCGAGTGTAAAAATGCCGGAATTGGATAATTTACGGTAAGTGACGGTCCATTCATTTACATTCCAGAATCTTTTAATTTTTATCTTGTGGAAACAGAAATGTCCTGATGTTCTCTTCTTAAATTCAACAATTTAGACATAAAAGTATGATAAAAAATAAACATTATTTTTAAAACATTAGTATGTTGGGCCATGGGACATCAGTTGAAGCACAAAAACCTCCTAATAAAGGACTCGATTTCAATTTCCAACGACACCGGAGATAGAAGAGCTAACTAGTTAGCTTTAGCTAGTTATTATTCCACAAATATCTCTCTTTTAAAATGTGCCTCAGTTTAAGGCAACACATTAACACAAACCGGAAAAATATTTTTTTATCTCCAAGGAGTGAAATTATTTAGTCCGTTTGGAATAACCTAAAAAAGTTTCCTAATTTGTACATGGCAATAAAAACCATGGAATGGTTACAGTTTTGGTAAATCTAAAATTATCTTATGAAAGCTTAACTATGTGGCTATAATATATCTCCTTACGAGCTTCATAACTCCAGCAGAGCATTAGATAGTGTGTATAACACACTGTCCAAAATATCCTTGACCACCCTTTGTATTGTACATTGTGGAACCCTTCTTCTGAAAATCCATTTGAGTGATTATCTTCTCATAAATGATTACTTTTGTTATAGGCTTGAATAATGCGCATCCATTTTCTTCACACACTAGTCCTCTGATATTTTTCAATATCTTCACAGCAATTCATCGAAGAAGGCTTTGATTGACTCTTCTCTAATTTCCGTAGTTTCGTATTACAATCGATTATTTCTCCTTCAACTTTTAACACTTGATTGTGCAGTTTGCTGGAAAAGTAACTGCTTCAGTGTAAAGTGTCAGGTCCTTTTGAAATTCACGGTCTTCTTCATTCGAATTTTCTTCACCACCAATTGTTCTGGATTACTTGATAAGGCATTAATAGATGTAATCTTCACCACCTCGGCCATTTTTCCAGCTTCAAATTCTTTACAGCATCAGTAGACTTGACTGACTACTCAGCAGACTTTCGAATGAAATTAAATTAAATACAATTAATATGAACTAACACGACTAAGTGAGTGGGCTGTCACTTTTGTAATGCTGAAATTGACTTGCTAATATTAACTTATGTTCTTCTTACGAACAATCCGAGTCATCAACGTATTTCTTGGTTTTTTGAATAGTCAAATGTTAGTTTCGCACTTCAGTGTAAAGATTATCCTTTTCACCTTTCAACCTTAGATAGCATGTGTAACATGCACATCCAAGCACCTTCGTACACTCAGAAGGAGGTTCTTCACTTAACCCTTGATCTCGTTTATAAATGCACCACCAGCATTCACAGTAGTAGATGTCAAGGCAGACACTTGCATCATCGTCATTCTCTTCAGGAGTTTCTTTCCGAAGTCCTTCGACATTAAGAGTTCTGTACTTTGATCTTCTGTAAGGGTGATTTCTGCGATTTCTTTGTTGACAAATGAGCTTTTACTGCCATCCAAGTTTTATTTCGTTAAGCCAAAAAATCTGCATACATGTTATGGGTACCCGAAATATCATAGGATTGGTTTCATAGGTACGAACTTTCATAGGTTTTTTTTCATAGGAACGAACTTTCATAGGCCTTTTATTTCCATAGGATGTTAAACTTTCATTCCTAAATCTGTGTTCTAGTGTTCTGTGGGCTTGCCCCCGATGTGTTAAATTAGACTGTCGTTTGTTTTGGGGGTGCGGGGGCTTGCCCCCGATGTGTTAAATTAGACTGTCGTTTGTTTTGGGGGTGCGGGGGCTTGCCCCCGATGTGTTCAATTAGAGTATCATTTGTTCACTAAATGGGGGTGCGGGGGCTTGCCCCCGATACTATTTCAACAACTTTATTTTAAATTCCAGTCATTGATACATATTCCAAATCGATCTGCATTAATAATTTTAGCCCTACATAATTTTAACACTGAATCACACTATTAATTAGTTTTAATTTTTAATAATCCTCATTATTAATCATCCTATCAAAAAAACCTATGAAAGTTCGTTACTATGAAAAAAATTCTATGAAAGTTCGTTCCTATGAAAAAAAACCTATGAAATTTCGTACCTATGAAACCAATCCTATGATAATTCATGGTCCCACATGTTATGACGAAGACGATTGTAATTAGGAATGCAAAAATTACAATATCCCAAAAAGTCAGTAAAGCCAACATGCATTCGAAATGATTGGTGGTAGAGTTACTACTGCAGCCTTGAACGACTGGTAGTAGGATTAAAATAGGCCTCCCGATGGCCTTTTAAGTACGCCAGTTTACGAGGATTGTCCTAATTATCATCCATGCAGACTTGACTGTAGCAAACGACATGTGTGACATGATTTACATGATAGTAGGGAGTTCAAACTGCGAAGTGTCAAGTGGTGTGTGCTCCAAGTGACAAATATTTAGTTTCCAATTTTCATTAATTATTGAATCTAAATCCGCATGCAAAGTCTCGTTTGACGAGACCGGCGAGGCTTGATTAATCTATGCAGCTGGTAGTAAAGGATTTGTCTCTAATTTTGAACTTGCGGAGACACTCCGATAGGACGGTGAGCGAAGGAGATGAAAGTACGCACAAGCAAGGAATCTCATATTCCACTGTAGCATGCAGTGTAGTAGTGATATTTTTGATGAAGTTTCCTTAAAGAAATAATTAATTACCGGCGGAGGGTAACTCACAGCAAATTTTGTGTTGGTTAGCTGGAGTACCCTTGAAATATTCCAACTGCTCTCACAGTAGAATCCACAGGTACGCATTAGGTTGGCAACAGGCGGTTGACCTCCAACGATCATTTGCAGGCATCCAAAGTTGGAAAACTTATTTGAAGAGTAGCGTTGAATTTTACATACATTATTGGTTGCACCTCTGCAAGTTTCTTGTGGCACTCTCACTTGACCGTTAACTACAAGGATCTGCTTGACATGAGTGTTCAGCTGGCAAATTTGGTCAATAAAAGGGATGACTTGTAGGTCAAACAACTTGGCTTCAGTCCCCACTGATATTACAGGAACCAATTTTGACTGAGAATAAACAAAAAGCTACTAGCAACTGGAATAGCTATTCAGTCATTGTAAACGTAATTGTGAGTTTGAAATTATTTTTCCACAAAGCTTTCTTCTCTTCAAATGTGTCTTCAGGTCATCCCTCACATTTGAAACAGTTTTTACTTGGTGAGGAATGCACTTGTCCTTGCAGGCCATAATCACTGAAGTCCATAAAAGATCTGCTGCAACTAAGTGCATCGTCAAAGCGATCACATATTGAATCTTTTTTGACGTTGAAATATCCTTTCTTCTTGTGCGTGGCCAACACACGTAAGTCATTTCCAGAGTTCATACTAATGTTCAACACGAACTTTTTCATATTAACCGAGTACTCGTTAATTACCTTTTTCATTTGAACCATTTCCTACCCGAGCCCTTGAGTCCTGGAATTCACCTTCCCTGAAACTTATCGAGATGCTTCTCATTAACGAAACGCAAATGCACTCGCCGTTACACGACATTTGACACGAATACAAAAGTAGCTTAAAATAGTGATATCTTTCGACTATGAAAGTGCTGGAGAGGAGTCAAGCCCCGCTAAGGCTCTAGTCTCGTTATTTTTGGAAAATTGCACTTAAGCACTCAGTGTGTGCGAATAAGGCATGTAAAAGTCACGACATTTTGCACCAGAATCAGAATCGCGTTTGATGAAAACATGTTATTATTGTGGTATATTTCATCAAACTGTTTGAAAGATATTTAACTTTAAAGTCTAAAAATACCGCAAAAATACGGACCACAGGGGTGAGCCTATCAGCCCAAATTGACTGAGCTAAAAATTTGAACACTGCCGGTTTCAGAAAATTTATATTCAAGGCTTGTTATTAGGAATATCCAATTTGTCCAAAGAAAATCATAATTTTTATATGACATTTAAAGATGTTAGGTTGCAGTTGCACCGTGCGTAGTCAAAATTTGAAATTGTCAAAAGGTTTCCAGCCAAAAAATTCTTTTCCTTTACTCACCATTGCAAGTGCCTAAGGCTCACTACTTATAGTGCGGCCTGATAAATACATAAAGGATTCTCGACATCGAGATTACTGTTTTCTTGCCAGCGTAATAATAGCAATTTGTAAGATGCCAAGCATCCGGAAAAGACGTCTCTTCAATATCGTACGATTCTGAGAATGATTCACTACGAAATATGTAACATTAATTCAGTTATTATCAGTTCCGTTATCTCTGATTATGAACTGAACACCCACAATTGTGACTGGCCCGACCCAGTTGTCAGTTTTCTAGCATAGACTTTGCAACGGCTACATTTTCCCCTCCTTTGTCACTCCTTAAACAATTTATTATATTTTATGACTAAACTCATTTGCTTCATAATTTTTATGTATTATCGGCAACGGTATGGGACTCCATACTTCGCAACACCTTTAAAACAATCTTAGAAATTGGACCCTAATTTATTATTTCAACCTGCTCCCAATTAAGTGCAAGTGCGGCTCTTTCGATCCATACTTCCACGGATTACAATTTGTCCACCTTTAGCAAAAAATTAAAATCATTTCTCTCTAGTTTGAAGTTTGTATCAATATGCCACCTTTCATAAACTCCTTGAGGGTCAACTTCACGCATTGTTGAGCGAATGCGCTACTTCGCTACTTTTATATTGTTTTGAGCAAGAAATCTTTTCATGCGTTTGCATCCTGGGTTCGGAAAATTCATTCATCCAAGACCTAATCCTTTTATGATTTAATCTCTTATTTTGTGAGAGAGCGTTGTATGATCGATGTGTGTGTATGTTTCCGCAACCTGTACATTAAAACAATTATCAATTTACTATAATTTCATACGAATGAAAACCACTTTACCGATAAGCCACTTAATCACATTCTCCTTTTAATGGTGGATTCTAAAGCCATTAACATCTGGGATATTGTCGGAATTTTAAAATTCTTGGGGAGTAATGTTGAAGTCGTTCCTTCGTCAACGTGAAGTCTTGGCCTTCCTCTTGTTGTAGGACGGTCTTTGGAGCCCATATTTTAAAGTACATAAAAAGAGCTGTTTCTAACAAATATATGAGTTGCTGCATGCGTGGACGATTGTTTCTTAAATTCTCGGCAGCTAGCAAAACAGATTCAAACCGAAGTATGATGATGCAATTACTTGTTGCTCCCAGAAAGCTGCGAAGTTATCTATAGCTTTCGTACGAAACAAGAATGAAATCTAGAAGAAGAATATTTCAGGGATTCCACAGGAGTATAGGTACCTTAACACAAAAAAGCGGTGGCAAAGAGCGATAGAGTTAGCATTTTATCCCGAGACAACGTGTGTTGAGCAACCGCAGAGAGATGCAGTGCGTTGTGCAACTGGAAAGCTTACGTGTGTGTTGCGCATCCGATGAGAGACAGTCGTACCGTATTATGCAACTTGTGTACACAGACACACCTATTAATGACCCTCCCTCCCCTTCGTATGAGATTAGCAATATTAAAATATATTAATTTACGAGATGATCGAACACTCTGACAATGCCTGAAGGTAATCCATCCTTCAAAGACTTGACAGGATCATGGAGTCTGTCCTTTCCCGGGAGCTCGTCTCCTGTAGCAAGGTCTGCAGGTTGAGTCTTCATTACTGCTGTGGCATATTGCTTCATTAGGTCAGGTCCAGTGGAGTCCAGTGGAGTTACGTACAATGTTGATTACCTTGGATAATCCCGAAAGAAGTATCGCAGAGTGGGTTTTCCAATAAATTGCCTGCAAAGCTTCAAAGCATTCACTTACACACTAACTAACACTTTTGCATTGACTATCTCACTTCTGATAAGCAATAATTAATCTAGATATCATTTTCGCGTTACCGCACAAATGCCACTCTTTACTTTGAGGTTCGATAGTCCAAAGTGTCAGGTGTAATTGCCTGGAATAAAACTGCCTTCATATTGTCTTGTCTTCACTTGGTCTTAAAAGTCTATTTAATTCCAGTCACTATGAACATCCAATTTAGATTTGCAGGGCTAACGCTCCTTCTTTCAATTACGTTTTCTGAAGCACGGGAATCAATTGTTGATGATTTAAAGTAACATTAATCCATCCGAGTTCAGATTCGTGTGTAATTAAACTTGTTTAATTGTTTCACAGACAAAACCCGAATAACACGGGTGAAGAAGCAGCCAAGCAATTTCTCACGGAGTATAATAACGAGTATGGAAGGCTCCTTAATCTCTACATGCTTGCTGATTGGGAGTACAATACTAACTTAACTGACGAGAATGTGGAGGCATCTGTACGGCAATTCTTGAAAAATTTACCTTAGCCAATTTATTAAACACTAATAAACTATTTACTTGACTATTTAATGAATTGACTGTACGCTACAGATCGAAGCAGGACTGGTGCTGTCCGTGTATTCTAACTTAGCCTACGCTAATGCCAGCATCTTTGACCCAACAAACTTTGCCGAGGATACTAAACGACAGTTGTCCTATGTCGGAAGTAAATCTTTGTCGGATGAGGAAATGAAGAACTTGAGTGGACTCATTTCGTCCATGGGATCGATTTACGGACAAGTGAACTACCCAACCTACTCGCCTATTCATTCCACTTAATGACTTATGTGTTTTCTCATAGGGAAAAGTTTGTCGTGAATCGTCAACCGGGGAAGAAGAATGTCTCTACTTGGAACCTGAACTCACTGAACTCCAAGCCACGTCCAGAAATGCTTCGGAACTCCTGTGGGCTTGGCAGGGATGGCGATCTAACGTGGCAAGGGCGATTAAGCCTCTTTATCTCCAGGTAATCACAGTTAATCAAATACAAGCCGATAACCTTCTAGTCACAGTTTATGTTACTGTAATACATCCATTACCTTAATTATCCCCACAGTATGTTGAGCTTAAGAACAAACTGGCCGTCTTAAACGGTTACACAGACTACGGAGACCAATTGAGACAGAAGTATGAAGACCCCGAGTTCGAATCTGATGTCCTGGCCTTGTACAACGAAATGAAGCCGCTGTACCTTCAACTCCACGCGTACATGAGACGCAAGCTGTTCGAAACCTACGGTCCTGAAGTTGTCGACATCACTGGTACTCCTCAGTCTTATTCTTAACACACCCTAACTATTCATTATTGCTTAAGCACATTGTCAATTACTCTAGGACCTCTGCCACAACACATCTTGGGAGACATGTGGGGTAAGCAGAGATTTTTTCATAAGTCAACCTGTTAAATCAAGAGTTAAATGAACTCATATCATTCCTAGGTCGCTTCTGGGTCAACCTGAACTCCATAGGCGTCCCTTATCCAGACCAACCCAGTCTGGACGTCACAGGAGCTCTTGTCGCTCAGAACTACTCAATCAGCCGAATGTTCCAGACAGGAGACGACTTCTACCAATCCATGGGACTCCGGGCACTCCCAGACACCTTCTACAACTTATCCATGCTCGACAAGCCCACCGACAGGGAAGTCCTGTGCCACGCAACTGCTTATGATTTCTTTGATAGCAAGGATTTCCGGTACAATTCACCTTCACACCACACTTAACCAGTCTAAACTTAATGTTATAAATTGACTATATTCTCTTTAGGATTCGAATGTGCACCAAGATAACGTTTGACGACTTCCTTAAAATCCACCACGAACTCGGACACATCCACTATGGCATGCAGTACTCCAACCAGCCAATGATTTACCGGTAGGGACTTCCAGTCATTCATTTCTACTAAGGCTGAACCTCATAATCTTTTTTTCTTTCCAGGGAAGGAGCCAACGACGGATTCCACGAGGCAGTGGGGGAACTCATGTCAATGTGCGTTTCAACTCCCAAACATCTCCACACAATTGGTTTACTCGAAGAACTTCCTTCTGGAGACGGTAACACCCGGCCAATTCACATTAAGTCCACCGACAATCCTTAATCTGATAATCTTATATTCCAGAAACGGTCATCAACTATTTATTCCTCCAATCCCTCAGCACAATTTCCGCCCTGCCTTTCCACCTCCTCCAAGACATGTGGAGATGGGAAGCATTCCGTGGAGATTACTCCGACGTCTCCACCTGGAATGACGAGTTCTGGAAACTCTCCGAGGAAATTGTCGGAGTTAAATCTCCTGTTTCTCGATCTCCCGATGACTTGGACTGTCCCAGCCTCTTTCACGTTGCTGCAGATGCCGACATGATTCGCTATTTCAGTCGGACAATCCTTCAGTTCCAATTTGCGGAGGCTCTTTGCGCAGCTGCAGGTCACGAAGGTCCACTAAACGAATGCGATTTCTACGGATCCACCGAAGCTGGAGATAAACTAGCGTAACATTTCCTTCCTATCTTTACATAGAAACATTTAAAGCAACTAACTTAACTGACTCTCTTTCTCATCCTCACAGAGCGATGTTACAACTCGGTCGCTCAAAGCCCTGGCCCGATGCACTTGAAGCTCTCACAGGAGTTCGCAAGATGAACGCCACAGCCATCCGGAAATACTTTGAGCCCCTTGAGAAATGGTTGGAATCCAAGAACACTGAAAACGGAGACACTCCCGGGTGGACCACAACAAACGGAGATCAAGTCTCACTTTAAAAATCAATAAGGAATTTGGTGTTGTAATTAAAAAATGCCTTCGTTAGGCGAGAACAATCACCTGTAAGTTTTATTTTAAGATTTTAACTACTCGTCTCTTTATTAAACGTTGTTTTTTGCATCTAAAGCATAACTTACCGTCATAAGGTGACACCCGACAGCCCCAAATGATGGATAGAATATACTCACACCTATCAGTTTATTACTCCAAGTTTGTATCTTCAGAAATGTCGTTCCGTAAACACTTGAATGAGTTATATCCAAGCATTTCGTCTTCAAACATATTCGATAAGGTTTGACGAAGAAATACCTAAGCCTTGTTAAGCTTAAAGGTTTGTGTCATCAGACAATCAATCATAATGAAAGAAAAGAGTTACGCAGTTTGACATAATTCAAGTTGTAGTGTCACTACCATTTCAACACTATTTGAAGAACCCTTACGAACGGTTACATAAGGTGAGATTCAAAATAAACCGAAATTCACAAGGAATTATCCTTTTATACATTAGTTAGACGTTTGATCGGTTACTACGTTCTTCAAAATGTATACAAGAGTTTTAATGATTGTATTTCTTTGTATGTGCACCGCAGGGGAAATCCTGATTAACGACTACTTTGAAATATTTTCTCACTGTTTCACGCACCTAATTAACTACCAACTCCTTGACTTTATTCACTCCAAAACTCCTCTAGTGATTTCAACGTACGATTTCCAACTAGTTACTACAACAGTAAATGGATATACGTACACGGAATATATTACTGAAGCGTTTTTAGGACCGAAACTACTTCAAAAGGTTGTCCATAATTGCCCATGCAACGCTCACTTTTACTTGTTTCCGCCTCCACGTGGCCTGCCGTATAATGAATTTGGCATGCTGAATGTTCCTTTAAACTACTTTGCATGGAGTGACGACGATTACGGTGAAAAGTATGACACTAGAAGTTTAATACACACAAGAGGGCTGTATCACATTCTGGTTAAAAACCGGGCAAACGATTATCAAATGTGGAGTTCGGGAATGTCGTTTCTTCTAAGATTGTATCCCAGCATTACTCTCTTAATTTTAAACGCTGCAAGAACTTTTAATGGGGAATGGAAACCTGAACAATTTTATTTGGGGATTAAAGAAACTACGCCTGTAATTACGCGTCAGTTCAAGAAAGTCGGTTATTTTAATGAGTCCACAGCTATTGAATTCAGCTTTAAGGATTCAGAAAATTCTGTTTGGATTGTTCAGCATAATTTGCTTGGAATGTTTGTATCGAATGATACACTTCTGTTCGCAAATAAGGCAGTTCGGAGACAAATCTACTTTAGAGACTTTAAAAAGTACCACAATCATCAAGTTGGAATTGACTACATTCTGTTTGGTTTAGTTGCAAAAAATGTAACGTTCATTGGGACCCAAAAACTGACGCGTAACAAATTTTGTACGAAACATAATCCCGTGGATTGTGATTACTTCATGGAATCTCAGGAGTTAAAGTTAAAGAGCAACACAAAAATATCAATTTCTATTAAGGATGAATACTTTTCATTCATTTCTTGTGGGAAATTGGATTCCACGCAATTAGGCGTGCTTGGTGTTCTCTCGGTTTATGACCTTCCTACGTGGCTTGGAATTTGTTGTATGTTACTTGTTATCTGTTCGGTCCGGCAGATGAGAGTACGTTGGTCATTTCAAACTGTAGCTGAAGGACTACTGTCAGGAATAGGAATGATGTTGGGGCAGTCTGAAACTTATTATACGAATATTTTGATACGGAAAGAATATCATATAATTCCAGTGATCGCTACGTTGTTAATTGCTGCTGTTGTTTTGAGCAATGGATTCAATGGAGTACATGTGAGTTTAATGAACACTCCAGTAGTCTCGAAGCCCCTTAATACATTTCGTCAGTTATTTTCGGCCAAATACAATGTTTACAGCCAGCTGGATTCGGATTTCTTTGATTTCAAATACAGTCATTATAATCTCTCTACAGCCAAAGAGTTTGCTGAGCTTAATCGGAATATCGACAGTTGGCGTACATATATTTTGAAGTGCGATAAAGCGGATGAAACTGTAGACTTCATACGAGTGAACCCGGCTGAATATTTCAGCGTTATAAACAAATGGAACAACCATTCATACACAAACGAGATTATTCAATGCCAGAACGTTGCCATAACTGGATGGGACTCTTACCTCGTAATGTTAGCTAATCAGCTGAAAAAAAAGTTTACTAAAAGCCCAAAGAAAATTAAAACAGGGGTTTCTATTGGCACAGAGAAACTTCTTTTAAGAAGTCGTGGATGGACTTTGCTGAATTGGATAGACAAGCGAATATTTCCGCGAATTGACGTTTTAAAAGAAACCGGGATCATTCAGAAATGGCTTGAAGTAGAAAGTCAAATGAGTGTAGATTATGAATCAGTTCATTCACAAAAACATATTGTTGATAAGGAAAGCCATGGAACGTCATATAATGCTTTAGAGATCTCGGGAAACATTATTTCTATTTTGTATATAAGCTTGTACGGTTTGTCATTTTCTTTGATTACGTTTATCGTGGAATATTTTCTAAGAATTGTTTCAAACAAAATGTACTACAAGAGTTGTTATTAAAAACATTTTATTTAGTGCGAAAAACGTGTTGTTGAGGTTGCCGGAGATACGATGCCCATGATGTTACTAAATTTTATCACACAGGCTCTCTTTTTGATGCTTATTAAATCGTAGAAGAGTTTTAAAATGTGTAATGTGTTGATTTGAAGACGTAGTAGTAAGTAAGTAATGATATTACGTCGAGCGATAAAAAATGCAAATTAGAAACCAGTATGACAGGCAACTGTAGAATAGTGAACTTATATAGTGTAATACCATCCGTCCCAAGTGTGAATGAATTCAAGCTCTTCTTTTTCTGGAATGACTAGTAGGCTCATTGAGATCCTTGTGGTGATTATTCATCTCGGCTTAGCCAGTTCTTGTGGATGTTGGACGGCGCATCCATCAACCCAAGGCGTTTCTTCGAAGAAATAATAGTGAAACGGTGAATGAATTGTGAACTCACTTGGTTTAGAATGAAAGTTTGTGTATTCCGGTGCCAGTGTTGGATTTGGAGGAAATAAATTGATTGGAATGAAGCACGTCCGTTTAATCCGAGTTGAAAGATTTAAATTGTAGTATATGGGACGTTTGGGGCTCAGTTTGGAATAATCCATGCCCGTATTCCACGTTGAATTACGAAGAGTGTGGATTAGTTGTTCAGTTTCTTCGATTGGGATTCTTATTGTTTGCGATGGGGATTTCGATGCTGGTAGGGTTTTGGTGTATTTTAAATATATTGAAATGAATCGCCAACAAGTCAAGTGAATAGGGAAATCTAACGGTACTAGATTTGCTCCTTGATGATTAATTACGGTGATTAAACATTAGGAAAATAGATTGGTCAATGGGTTGATGTTAAAGTCAAGAAGGTTGTTCACTTTGGGGGTTGGTGGCCAAAGACTTAAGTTCTGAACAATTACGTTTTCCTGATGTGATAAAATAATGATTTACATATTTTAAGTGAGAGCATTATTAGTAATAATGTTAATTGGGAAGAGATGAAAAAAGATTGGAAATGCATTCCTATGGAAAAGTAAGCGTTTGTTCAATATGTAGAAACATGCACGACTGTTGTGAGTATTGCTGCAGTGAAATACAAAGTTTAAGTGTAAAACATTCAAATGGAGTTTTTTAGAGTGTTCATATGTTTGCAGTATTAATTGTTTTTCACCAAACAACTCTTGGTTAATTAAACGGAAGAGAACGCCGAAGGCATAAGAAGAATTAGATTGGGTAGTGCGGAATAGAAAATATCTAACCCAACAGTAAGTTGTGGATGGTTATTAAAAATTGAATACGTTAATGTAATGAGTAAAGTTTATTAAGTATTCTGTTCGATACAAGAAATATATGAGGAAATAGGATTGTTCTAAAATAATAAAGCTAGTTCTTGGATACTAAAGCTAACTTATCTTAAATTAACGAATACATGCAGAATACAAAAGATGTACAATACTTGGAACTGAATTAATTTGTAATTCTGTATTTAAAACTGTGGGAATATCTTAAACGTTCGGTGCTTAAGTTATCAACTTTCCCTTTGCTGGGATTTGACTGTTGTGTTGCCCCTAAAGTGGCATGAGATTGACAAACTGTGAAGATCATAACTGCATTCCAATTACTCTTTACTTAAAAACTGTAACTGGCTAATTTCTATTATAATACTTAATCCGCTTAAAGTCCATCGTTGCATTCTGATCATTATTAATTGGGTGATAGCACCTTATTACCAAAAGATATAACAATGCGTATTAACTTTATCCAACTGGACAACAAAATCCCAGTTGCTTTAAGTTCGACATTTAGGACAAATAGAGATGTTAAATTCAAAATGAAATAAATGTAAAACACGGTTTGAATGTTAGATTTCAATTTGATTGGTTCAACGGGACGAGCCTCAATGTGAATAGACTCTTTAGTAAAGTTTAATCTGTCTCTGTATTCTTGAGATGTAAAGTGATTTTGTAAATGCAAATAAGTTCCGGACTGAACGAGTCTTTTAAAATATTCTGGAACGTGCGATCCATAAGACCTGTCGAAAGTGTAGCCAAAGTTGTCCTTTAATATTTCTTGTTTGCCCTTAAAAACTGGTTTAATGTGATTGTAATGCCTTTGCAAGTACTCAAACTCTTTGTTAATTTTGTCCGATGTGTCAATGTAAACGGTACGTTGGCCTTTGAGTATTTCCCGTTCAATTGCAGAAGATTCTGGCAACCATATTTTGTGATTGTTTTTTATATACTTCCTTGGGACTTCTTTGTAATGATCCGCAACTAAAATATTGAAGTACATTTTGAACTGACTTGTAAATTCTATTTTATTCAATGCGCGCAAGTACCGTACGGAATACCGGATGTCTTCCATAGCTTGTCTGAAATTGTAAATGTCTCCGACTTTGCCTCGCGCAAACTCAGTTATGCTTGTGAATTCCTTCCATTCAATTCCAGATGTTACAGAAATGAAGTGAAACTCGTCAGGTGCATGCGCAAATTTAGTTTTATCTGGATCATCTAAATATTGATCCAAATTAGTTATCCGCTGGCGAGTTAAGTTGTTAAAGTATTGAACAGAATCTCTGGGAACAGGTGAAGTAATGTACACTATAGCAATGCCTTTATAAGCATTTGTGAAGATAACAGTGATAAGAAGCCATAGACCGAGGATTATACGGATTTGTATCATTCTGTCGATTAGTGAGGGTATGTTAAATGAATGTTCGAACGCACTTGAGGCTACAAATAAAAATGGATTGAAATCGTAGTTAAGATATTTGTTGTATTTTAGGATGAATTGGATTATAAGAGCTACAAGAGGCATTGCCAAAATCAGTGCTAGCCATAGTTGATATTGAAACGGTACTAAATAATATTTGAAAGAAACAGGCTGTTTAATAGAGTAACATGTAAGGAAATTGTAGCCTTGAGTATCAACTACTACTTGAATTTTTTTAGCACGTTCTTGAATTCTGTCCAATGACAGTAAAGACACGTAAGCGTAAATTACTGGAAAGCTGTTGTCAGAGTAATAACATGTCATGGTAGTCAAACACTCTGGAGTGTGTAGAGACGAGTTGTCGTTAAACATGAGAAGTTGTAAAATGTAAATATCAAAAAGCGATCTCTGCTTCTTGGTTTTTCGAAATGGATTTGATGGATTGCTTTTCGGTTTAACTTTATGTATGAGTAAGAGTTTATCATGGTTAATTTTGGACATAGGATAGCTTCTTGCCGATCTTAATTCCCATGTCATTGATTTTCTATGCAAAGAAGCATAAATTGTCAGGTGCGTAACATTAGCTGGAGAAGTTGAACTATTCACACAAATAAATTTGACTTCAAACTGTGGGTGGACGAGAAAATACTCTTTAGAAATGTTAATGTAGTTGTCATTTGTTTGGACATTAGAAGAGAGGGTAGTGTAGAAGTTTAGGAGCCAATATACACCCGAGTGCCTAAGAAATTCTATTCCCTTCGTTTGGAACATCCGATCTATTTCCAAAAATCTAAGAGATCCCCTGTAGTCAGTATTCGTAATATGGAGAAAATAAGACATGCTTGGAGACACAAAGTAATTTTGGTCCCTTATACTTTCGTATTCAACTGCGGCATTGGTAAAAAATTGCATCTGTCTTTCAACGGATGTATACTGCAACTGATTTTGAGAACTCCAAAGGCCGATTTCAAACGGATTGAAGGTTCCGATTGGAAACATTTCGCCCTTTACATCGAACCGGATACTTTCGTTATAAAAGTAGAGGATTGTGTAGATGCAGTTGAAACCACGGGTGCGTAAAATATGGATCGGTACGTGGGTAGGAGAAAGAGTCGGCTTGTCAGCAGTTCTATTGTACATGTTAATATATGCAACAGGGATATGGTGGTGAATTGTAATAGGATTTAAGGATGAATGAGAAAGTTCAAGTGTGTCGAAAACGAAATGAATGTGACAATTATTAATTGAGTTAGTGAACTCTTCTAAATTTACAATGGTTGTTATAGAAGCCGTACTGGTGACATAGAAGCTTAAAAATGCTAGCAGTACTAAAGATGGGAATTTACTGCGGTTTGCTTTTGTAGCGATCATACTTGAAAGGTTGGGAATTTTCAGAAACTCGACTTGAAAGGAAATTTAAGATTGAGTTGGTTTAAAGAAGAAGGCTAAACGGTTGGTACATTTGAAGTAAAGTAGAGTTTAGTAATGGACATAAACCCAAAATAGTATTTTTGTCGATGTTTTATAAGACTTCGTGTTTTTGATTGCGTGTTTGACGTGTTTTTTGTGTAAGTATTTCTTCTGTCGTATGTGTCGCTTAAGCAGAACAATCTTTCATAAACGAGAGTGCAGAGAAATATTAGCAGTGCATTATTTATGCTAGAATAGTTGAGTTAGCCAGTTTTGCATGGGTGATACTTCAAGAGTGGCAAAAAGGATATTTCTTGAAGAAGGCAAACTCAAGGTGTGTTTGAGGTCAATAATATTTGCAGTTATGCGACGTGGCATTAGGATTTGTCGTTTGATTTAAATGGCTTATGTGTTGGACGGGTCTCCTAAACTGGACATTTCATCATTCGTATTCACTTTGATTCCTAAACTTTCTTATCTGCATAGACTATTTATGTTTTACTGTTTTTTTACGAATCATTCTTATCGCTGCCTTCCGCCTTTGTTCTTTAGGAGGAGAAGTTGGGTCTGAGGAATTTAAAGAAGATCCAGAGTTTTGTGTCCCTTCTTATTCCAGTTTAAACCGGACTACTCTATTGTTCTCATCCTTAGATGCACATTTCTGCATATACTTGTCATCCTAATTCTAATGCATGTACTCTATTGTTTTGTGTTCCCTATATATACCTGTGTATTTCATTTCCTCGTACTGATTCTTTGTCAATCACTTCTTGTTCGTCACGTACTCTGTCAGTCAGTTGGTCTTATAATAATTTTCTAAAGTCCATTGTCTCAACTTGCCTCTTCGCTTTATAAACTGCATAAAGTAATTATTAAGTGACATTATACACAAGTCTTGAATCCATCTTATCCGCACCCTTACTCACTACATGACGCAGGTCATATGTATGTATGTTGTATGGGATAGCACTTAAGCTTGCCGCTCAGGTCACGAGGACCCATTGCAGTCACTCCCGTTTGACAACAGTCTGATATTAATATTTGGGTATCACAACTAATCTATAGAAGATTAGCGTGTGTATTTAGCATATCTTGATAGGCACTGTACGGTTCCACCAACCCCACTTCCACAGCACACCTTCCCAGGGCATCACTCTGTCGGTGTACTGTGTGTAGGGTCGGATGCCCCAGTACACTAATCTCAATTCACTCTGTACAACCCAGTCAGACATTACCTTCAATGTAGCCACTACTGGGACTGAGCTTCTATGAGAGAGAAGCCCAGCACAATCCCGTTCTCGCATGATCCCAGTGATAGAACCACTGGTCCACGGAGCCGTGGCAAACGCAGGTCATACGCACAAGCCCCAAGCATTTTGACATACTATAAAAAGGTTTTTATGATAATTTCTGAGTCTTTTTAAAATATTGTGTATATAAAGAGTAGCTCTAGACCATTGGTGCTAATCCTATGGGAGATATGGACTCCTAGACTAAACACAAGATAAGCTAATTTCTCAAAAGTATGCGAATTGTTTTAGCGTGTAAAGACACAAATTAAGGATTGAAAAGTCAATTATATATTTGAAATAGGTAGATTATTACATTAAGGAAGATAATTTTTGGCATCTAAAGTACTCAGGTTGTTGATGTAATAATAGAAAGCTAAGTAGATTTTATTTTTATCTTTAAAGACAGGTATCTTGAGAAAAATATTTGGCAAAACAAATACGTTGAATAGATGGCAAGGGAGATGTTAATTTTGACGATGGTGGTTTCGTGAATTGAAAAAAGATTCCCTATTGATGTATTGAAAAACTACAGTTGATAATTACAGCAAGGAAATTAGCCTCATTAACTGGGATAGACACGCACTGTCCAATATTAAAATTGATCACAATCAAATTGAAACCATAAGAAAATTTGCGACTCTGCCAAGGATAATTCCAAGAATATTTAATTGTTTAATTGATTGTTTAATTATCCTTAACTAATTCTAAAGTTGCGAAGCTCTTTGTTTCAACATTAATTCTACGGATCCCTTATGAATACTACACCTGCAGGATGAAGTATTAAGTATTCACACAGGTTATCGGTTATGACTAATTGAGTGGCCATTAAGGTCTCGAAGGTGCCAAATGTCTCGCGTTGTCTCGCAATGCAAACAATTGCGGAGATATTCATCTCAAAAACAATTACAGAGCAGATAACCAAATATACAAGGTACCTGTAGCGTTGGCAGAAAATTTACTAAATTACACGACTGGTTTGCAGTATATTACCAAATAAGTGGATGGCAATTGAGGTTTTTATTTAAGGTTTCGAAATTTGCTACGTATGCTGTTTTTAAATATGAAAGAAAACAATGCGCAACTTGCTTCTTCTGACAACGTGGAAACCCGGAAGGGAATCTACAAATCAATCCTGTTATTAGTTGTCATCACTGTTTGCATTAGTAATTAGCAATGGTACAGCTTTACTGCAATGCCAATTATCCCGAAATCGCAGAATTTCATTCACCAAGAACAATAAAACATTTCTACATTGAACATTTAAAAGTGTTAGTTACGTAAGATAAAATTAAAAAGGCAATTTTCTTAAAGCGAAATCAACGGGTCCTGATGAGGATTATTTGAAAAATATGGTTAAGACCATTGAATATGTATAAAGTGAATTGTATTTCCTTGATTAGCTATCCTTCGTGAATTGCAATTTTTAACTAACCCAATCAATTTGGGCTTTTTGTGAAATTTGTAAAATGAAAGTATAATGTGTATGTGAAGTTTGTTAGAATAGTACAACTTAAGTAATTACCATCTTTGAAATGTGAAGTGCGGAAGTCGTCAGCAGAAGGTACTGTGTAGCTTAATATGTGAGGTTAATAAGTGTTAAGTTTTAGAAGGCTGTAATAATAGATTAGTTTGCTATATCGATTGTAAGAAAACATCTGACAAGAAAAGCGTTGGAGAAGTTATGATGAGCTCATTGCTTACTCACCACTTAAGCGTAGTACTCAGGTGGCCGTTTACGCGTGAAAAACGGGTATGTGCGTAAATTTAGCTAAGATTTCATTGGAGCAGTACTCACGTCATTGAGCGAAAAATTTCACTCAGGCTGAAATTCCGCGCGAACGGAGAGAAATTCGAGTGAAAAGAGCGAGGTTCTTTTCACGTGAACAAGTCGCGTAATTGAGTATCTTTAGGGTTCCAACTAGTTCCAAGTGTCTTTTCTTTTACTGTTTTCTCTTCAAACATACAATATAAATATTACTTTGTGATTTCCTTGCCTTGCCTTAGAAAATCTCGCATGAAAGCTACAAGCTTGATAATGTAGCAAAATGTTGGGACAGTATTGAAGGATATTGACGTTCCGGGTTAGTTTGCAGACTTCGCAGATGTGTCGTTTTGTATCTTCACTACTTATAAATGTATGATTTTAGTCCCCGAGTGTAAAATCAATTGGAAGGCTTTAAAAGATTCCCTTAATTATTGACTGAACGTGACCAAGAAAGGCAAATCTGGGGATGGTATTTTGGGAGATGAGGGCAGTAGCAGCGATAATCAAGATAAAAAATCCAAAGTTTAAAAAATGCTTGAAGCTTGGGCAGGGTGACAATGTCTTAATTTTGAGATGGTTACGTATATTCTTCAAATTACCAACGTATTAATACGTTGTGAACTTAATGATTAAAGTGTTCAGAACAATTTCAACAATTCAACCATCTACTAGATGTGTGTTATCTCCACTAAAATCTGTGTTATTTTCTGTTTTTTAACTTCTTTCGTGTACATCTTCTTCAATATCCGAATCCATTTTAATTTTAATTAATGTCTCGGACAGACAGAAATCAAAGTAAGTATGACTGTAGATGATAAAATTGTTCCAAGCAATGAAATTTTTCGCGCTGATGACCTGAGTATGTCCGAGCGAAAATATCGTGAAATTGGGAGATTTTGATCGCGATTAAATTTCATAGGAGCTAAAGAATTTTCACCGTTCTTTCACTTCAATGAAAAACTTCACCTGAGTACTACGCTTTACTCATCACTTTTCTCAGGTTACCCCAAATAGAATATACATGGTAAGAAAATAGTCAATAACTAAAGTTAATAGTAAGTGGTGATGTAACCAATCTACTAAATAATAATTCGCTAGATCCCGTCTGACTCCGAATGGAGCGTAGCCACCTTCACTAACCATATAACCCAGTATCTCCTACCTCACTGAACTATCCTATGCCGCTTCTCACACCCACCACCACCACCAATCACATCCCTTCCTTCCTTCTACAGGACCAAACGCGACTCACTCTTTCCCTTATGCTATACTACAGTGATTTCTGGCTCCTCCCTCCCTCTCTGTCTAATTTACTTTCATGCCATGTTCGTCCGCATGGGACGGTGGTGGTAAGGTGGTTCAATCTTCCAACTTAACTAATGTCGTAGGTGTATAGGGGATCGAGTCTCGGGCCAGAGGCTTATATTTTTGCACTAAGTCACACAACACCACCACTTCTGTCAGTTTAATTTTAAACATTACGTTTGATTTTGGAAGCGTTAAAGCAACTTAATAACAACTAGCTAAAAAAGCCTGTCCGAGGACAGGACGAGATCTAGGATTAAAGAAATCACTGAAAAGTCTAGAATTCGCAAACAGTCTAGAATTCGCAAACACCATCTTGCCAACTTTATCATCAAATTTGCGAATTCTAGACTTTTCAGTGATTTCTTTAATCCTAGATCTCGTCCTGTCCTCGGACAAGCTTTTTTAGCTAGTTGTTATTAAGTTGCTTTAACGCTAGTTATATAAAATTACTTTAATTGTTAGTTATATAAAATGTAATTCGCTGACAATGAAATTTCTGTGAAAATCGTGTCAGTATTCTCTTAGTAGCAGAGCAAGTAACTTCTCCGAAAGTTCCCTCTCAGAATAACAGATTCAAAGTCATTTTCTTTGGACTTGTCAATTTTAGCAATATTCTTCTGGATATAGAAATATTCTGAATTATCTCATCCAGTACTTTAGTTATTTTAGAAGCAGCAGTTGAGGCTTTAGCTGGTAGCTTTTGTAACTCAACAAAGCTGTCAAAATTATAGACAGCATAGGTCAAACGGGGCTTGACTACTTACAAAGGCACAAGATGATACTATGTATAGAAACGTTGGTCCTAGTATAGAAGTTCGAAATCGATGTAGCAGACTGCTTAAATGGAGGTTTAATGTTTAATAATTATGTTGTTACACGATACACGATTTTCCAAATTTTAATTAACCGAACACTTTTAGTACTAGTGATACTTGATTCAGGACTAATTTAACTGTAAGTGTTATTTGTACCATAAACCATCACAAATTGCAAAATTGACTGGGCTTAAGTAGGCTGCTTTGGTAAGTCCTAATAAAGCGATTGAGATACGGGCAATCACAAAAATCTTTTTTTATACACGTAATTTCGTGTGTTCATCGGCTTGTTAGTTGCTACTTTGTATTGTTCTGTACTTACGTGAATGAACGTTTCCTCATCAATTTAAACAATTTACTGCTGTTTTGTTTGCTGATGACAGACAGCATGTCGAAAATCTTTTATTTATTTATTTATTTAAATACAAGGGGAGCCTTAAGTTATTCCTACGGAATATTACAGATTTTCATTTACATAAGTTATAAAGTCGTTAGGATTAATTATTATAGTTACCAATATCATCATATAGGTCACAATCATCGGTTTCAAAGTCCGCTTGCGAGTTGCTATTCTCAGTTAGTGTTTGGATTAGTTTAGCATACACATTTTTCTGATGGAGTTTGGACGACACAGAGTTTCTCAAAGCATCGTCCAATTCACACCAACGTTTAAATGCACGTACTTTGAAAACACGATTAAGCTATTCATTACATTTATTGGAATAAGAACAGGAAAACTTATTTGAATATTTGTTTAAGCGTGTTAATTTTATTTGAAAGGTTGTGGACATAAAGTTGTATAAAATATAAGCAGCACAGTTATTGTGATTAAAGTTAAATTTTGAGAAGTTCAAATTCAAGTCAAGACTTGCAATCAAGCCATTTCAGTTCTTACAGTAGTTCATAGGTAAGTGTTTCGCATTTGTGTTTGCATACATCATATCTTCCTGCAGTATGGCAGCTAGGGTCACGTTAAGGTCGCACTGGGGGTTGTAAGGCCTCAGCGTCCAGTCTGAATGGTCACCTAAAGGGTTGTGGGTCCTCAGGTCCTTGCAGAACGGATGATGGAAACCAGATAACGGACGGTTAGTCCATATGAAGGGATGTCGAGGTAGGGAGCTGACAAGTAGATCGTTAAAATGCAACACTAAATGTAGTCCCTGAACCTTGACCTGACCTGCAGCGTATTGACGACACTACAGGTTATCAAATAAACCGAAAGAGATTCGAGAACTTGCGCGGTATACACTTTATTGAGGACCCACACGGTCATAAAAATATCCACACAAATCTACACAACTTATCTTCTCAGCTTACAAACTCTAACTGCTAAAAATGTACTGGCTAGTTTCAATACAAGACGCCACGGTCTTCTCTAATTACATCACGGACAATAACGGACAATTTTGTGATACCTTCTATACTACTCTGGCCGATCACTCACTCACCCTAATACACTCACATATGCTCTTATGTATGTCTCCTCAAAAAATACAATTTTCGAATTAACCCTGCGCCTTAACCTACGATCGAATCATTTCGAAACTTTACATTAATACCTTGCAGGTATTAACCTATCACGTACTTAATTCCCACAAGTCCACCTCCAACCATTACAGAATAATTAATTAAACAAAAGTGATAAGTCAGACGTTGAAGGGGAAGTCAAGGTAAAGAGGATAGCACAGGTTAAAGAGGAAGTCAACGCTGAGGCACCTTGAGACTCCATAATTCTCATGCTGCAGGCTCCAAACCTTCCCTACCTTTCCACATGCAGTACGGATTAAAGCATTAATATTTTTGTAATAATAGAATTACACCTGAACCATATACATCAGGCTAAGTGTAATTTAGATAAGACAAGACTATTTACAATAGTTAAATGACATTTAAAATAAAACACGGACTGTTGTGGATAGAGAGTATGCAAGGCATACAAACATTTGTGACTGATATACATGTAATGCTTATTCCAAGAAAGGACATTTGGTGTCTCAGAGTCATGACCTAGAAACTGTATATTTACAGTCAAGTCTTTTCTAGTAATTTAATGTGGAACACTTTGAGTAGCTGAGACGTGCTTCCACACAAACATGTACTAGTCTGGCCAGAGTAGTACATCTCTCTCTAGAATTGACATTTTCCTAATTGTTCTAATTAGTTATAAAGTCTACTAATTGTATTGTTATAAGCTAGTGTTGCAGTTCCCATTATTAAGGTCACATCACCTGCATACACTACAGGACATTGTCGGTGTGAAGTCCTTAAATTTTTTAATGATGTTACCCTTTTAATGGTTCACGATTCAAATTTACATTAAGAGAAGTTGCGAATTATTTGGAGTATATCAGCGATCATTAGGAATACTTTGTTTTCATTCAATGCCAATCTTGACTCATATAGCCAATTTGATACATTCCCCAAGTCCTCTTCCATTTTGCTAAAAAGATAATTAATCATGCATAGTGGGCCCTTACGCTTTAATGTAGTGTCATCAGCAAATATGGATACCTTACAGTGCTTAATGATCTGAGGGGGATCATTAATTAAAATAGTAATGAGTTAACGATACACGCCCCTTGTGGGACTCTTAAAGATGTAGATTTGGTCGATGAAGTCCTTTTCATACCTTTACAGTTAGTATTTACATATTGTGAACGACTCAAAAAGTCATAATATGTTTAGAACAAGAAATGTAAAACTACTCAGGCATGCACAGTAATTACTTGCACGTTAGATCATTTTCGTGATAACTTTTGATTTCAGGAGAGCGAGTGTCGTGCCCAGATATTCGAAAAAGAAGACTTAGTTTGTGGTAGCTCATGATAGGATTATTCTGCTAATCAACTCGTCAAACGCAAAGCCGTCAGAGATTTTCTGTTAGCATTCGTTGTCGGTACTGGACTAGTGGAAGACAATACGAACCCTGAGCTGAGAGGGAAAGAAGTTTGTTCTCCTGGAGTCGGAGTCAACGGTATTACTTAGCCCTATCATGAACAAGAGTTTTGACGTAGTTTCTGGCGTGTAGCAGTTTAGTACAGTATACGGAGAGCAAACAATAGATGCATTTCGTAGATTGTAAGGTTCAGGATGTTGCTGGCCCTGCATGTTTCCATGAGAATAGCTGAGTGCCTGTGAGCTGTTGCCTAGCTACATGAAGCAAACTTCAATACCATAGATTTCTAAGCAAACAAATTGAATACCTAATGCTAATAAATATTGTCCCAGTAATATAAGTATTGAAATCCTTGAGTAATGTTTTATTTAAACGAGTTATATTGCAACAAACCTGTGAACCTCATTGGTTCGCATGTGCAAAATGTTTTGAGTTTATCATTGCAAATCGTCCTCGATTTAATATCAGTCAGCTGCTATTTCTTAAAGCTAATTAGTCACTAAAAGAACAAATTATGAAGACAATTATATTCATATTAGAATTTCGCTCAATTCAATTAAGAATTCCAAAGTGCATTAATTAAATCTAGTTCAACACCTAAAAAATCTTCCAAAAGCATTCTGATTTATACATAAAGTTCGTTAGTTTCATTCCAATTGATGTTTCCAAAGTATTTTTACTGCGTAACCATTGGTGAATGTTTTGTGAAAGTTGACAAGATTTAACAAATAAAGAACCCAAAGCCACCAAATCTTGTTCATTTCATATTTTTCACTCGCTCTATTCACATCGTAAACGTGCCTATAAATTTCATTATATATTCAAGTAGACAAAAATGTGGAAGGCGACATCATTCATAGCACGTCCTGCTATATATTTCGCAGTTTCGATTATCTTTCTCTTCAATTTTGCTACAAAGCTCTCACCATAAAATTGACTTTTTAGCGTTACAAATTTGTGGAGTTCTTCGCATTTTGGAACACAAACCATTGTTAGGTTTTTGAGTTGTACAAGTTAAGGTGTTGGCTTTCAATCTGTATAAAACATTCTAGGTATTGCAATATACATAATGCAAATTGTGCTTTCACACAAATTACAAAATTCTTTAATCAAGACTAAAAGTTCTCATGTCGTCAAAAATACTTATATATTCGTATATATTTGTAGGTGTTTCTACACCAAAACTTACTCTGAGCAGGCTCATATAGCCCAGTCAATTTTGCAACTTGTAACAGATTAAGGCACAAATACTCTTTGCAGTTAAATGATTCCTTATTTAAGTGTCTCCAGCACTTATTGTGGACGCCTATTTCGAATTTTGATAATAATGCATAGCAAAACGATGTCGAACTTCTATACGAAGATCAAAGTTTCTCGAAATATTAATATCTTACTTTTGACTGTGATAGTTGTGGAGAGGAGTCCAGCCCCGTTTGGCCTCTGCTCTCGTTAGCGACGGACATTTTGCCACTTTGAACCCTCACTTAAGCACTCTGCTGCATCGATTTCGAACGTTTATACGAAAACTAAAGTTTCTCGAAATTTTAATATTTTGTGACCGACAGACGAAGTTTTGGAGAGTAGCCAAGCCCCGTTTTGTCTCTGCTGTCAATAATTTTGAAAATTTCGCTGTCACTTAAGCACTGAATATGAGTAAGTTAAGCGTAGGACATTCACAAAACTCCAGATGTACAATCTTAACCGCTTTGTCGAGTAGTGTGCCAAATTGTAGCTTGACCTGTTTACACGTGTAGGAGTTATTTAAGTGCAAATTTGGGAAAAAGACATATAGCAAGACAACTCAGGTGATCCTATAAGTCCAAATTGACTAGGCTAAAAGGGAGTATACAATTATAAGCATTCGTTTATGTAAAAGAGCTTCTTAACAAACCGAACTTTAGGAACGCCCAAAGTCAAAGTCAGAATACTTTTTCAAACATGACATTATTGAGTGTCGATTTAAAGTAAAGTTTTAAAGTAAAAAGCAGACGGCATAGTCGCATGAAAACACTCGTTTAAGAAGCTCAATTTCTAGTTACAAACCTGTAGATATAAATTCTAGACACAACAAGAACTACAAAATAAATCTGAATTTAATTGTTTTAAATCCATCATGCATATATACTTTCCTCCTACGTTTTTTAATCAGTTACAAATTACGCCAAACTGTGTTGTGCATTTATTACTTGCTACATATTCCTTAAAAAGAAGTCCCTATTCAATAGCTAGGATGGTAAACCACGCTTTTGTTTTGTATGCATTGGAAGAAACTCCAAAGAAAACAATCACCAGTTTTGAAAGAGCAATGGGACACACAAGACGATTCACTCAGTCTTGCACGATTCATGGTCACATGATGAACGTGATTTTTTTGAGAACGTATGACGTATACTCATGGCTGCCAAATTACCTTTATCCCGGGTTTCCAACAAAAACTAGCTGGAATTTCGTTTCTAGCCCAAACTATATTGCTCTGCTAATACCCAAAATGTACAGGAAAAAATTTAAGATACCCACATTTGTTGAATTTTTTCTCACGTTTTTTCGACAAGTAAAATTTCACAATCCCAAGCTGCTTGTTTTTTCTACGACTCGACAGTTCATTGTGTGCCTGCATTGTCCTGGACATTCTTTAATTCGGTGGAGGAGTGGAACTAAAGTTAAGTCCGGATTACCCAGGATTGAAAAGATTTATTCAGCACTGACCTCAAACCTCTTTGGACATCAGCTCTTTCACCCGGAGATTGAGAAAATCATGCCTCGGGAAAAGAAAAAGCCAGAAGCGTATTTTTCTACCACAACGTATTATGCAATTAAACCGACGAACATGTGTAAGCTTGGCGTTTCTTGGGTGTATAAAAACCCACTAAACAGCACAAAAGGCGTTTATGCGTGTTTAGCTTATACAATAGGAAAATCACTTAATATGTCGTATTCGCGATTTTGGACTTCCTCGAAGTTGAAACCAAATGGTGTACCTAGATTCTTCTGGAGCGTTAAAACTGACCGTGAAAATCTTTGGTACGAAAGACGAAGATCACTGTTGGTGATACCGTTTTGTCTTAACACTGCAAGATACAGCGGGGTAAGATTTCAGCTAAAAGATTCTACCAGGTTGAGGCTTTTACATGCATTTAATGTTCTATTTGACACACAAGTTTGGGCATTGATTATCTTTACACTTGCTATGCGGTTGATTATTTATTCAACATTAAACAATAAGCAAATGAAGAATAAGAAAAGAATGCTGTTCGAAAACGTAGTTTGGGTCGTCGGGAGTATCTTTGGCATTCTTTTACCGCAAAGAAGTTCCCGTTTTATAAAAACAATTAGAAATTTTAATTCGCCTCTGTCAACGGTCATTTTGCTCTCGTGTTTTACTTCTTTAATAATGTCGTCTTATTATTCTGGAACAATAATCTCGTTTATGTCCATTTCGATCCAACCAAGTGTCCCAATATCTGCAGAAGAGCTAATTAGCCAAAACAATTCAGTATATGACATAACTGGTTCGGCAAAGTTTGACAAACGTGTCCCTGAAGAACTTGTCTCTACCAGATTTAAGTTTGGTACCCTTGAAAGAAAGTATCACAAGGAATTACGTAAGAATTCAAAGCAAGCCTCACTTTACATGTCGCTTATGAGTTATATTTGGGAACCGAATGTTGAAAATACTTTTGATATGCCAGTTGACCTAATTTTTAATTTGACTTTGCGTAAATCAATTCCTTTAAAAATTAGTACTGGTGTATCAGTACAAGTAAACATATCAGCAACACATGAGTACTTTGAGGACAGGTTGAATAAAAACATTTTCTATTTAATTGATACAGAGTCAAATCTAAAACCAATACGGCAGATGGTCAAAAACACTGGCTTTTATGCTGCTACAAAAAACATAGACAACTTGAGAGAGTTGACAGAGACTACGGATGTAGTCATATACCAAATTTTAGAGAATAGTTTCCCGCAAACTCAAATTGTAAAGAAATTGCAAGATTTAGATCACTCAGGAATCTTTGCAAAATGGCTTGAGGAGAACGATTTTAGCAGAGGCGTTTCCTATTCAACAGACTGGAGAAGAAAAACACACTTTGCTTTAAAAAATTTGGAAATTTCAAGTAAGGAAACTGCACAAAGTGACTTTAGGACGGATTTAATGTTTGTGTTTGAGATCTTGAGCTTTGTGTTTGGAGCGATAATTATTATTGGTGTTGTTTGTGATAAAATTATACCGAAATGTGCAAGTAGATTGCAACACTTTTTTGCAATAATTAGACACAAATATTGTTGTAAGTAAAGCATCTGTATTCTGTAGATGTTCCGAACAACTGATTAATGAAATGTTTAGCTAAATGTCGTTAAGCATCTTTTTCTTGTACAATGGTTATTCGTAAATATTAGGTACAATGGTCACCGTTTTGTGATATGGTGAAGTCGTGGGAAATAAATTAGCTGTGTTTGTTTATGTACAAGGTGGGCCACCTCGATTAGAACAGTTAACATGGGAGCTTATGGAGGTTTGTTCTAATCGAGGCGCCCCACCTTGTATATGTGCAACAAGCTACAAGTGCTTGTTGTTTGAATTAATTGCAATTGTGATCCGCTTCTTAACTTGTTATTGTCAGGCTGATACTAATTGATAATCATAAAACCTGAGTTGCTAAATTTTAAAGTTGCAAATAAGCTTGAAAATTAGTTGTACATGTAGATCGTAGGCACGATTAATTCTGAATTGGAAGTGAGTTTATTGATGTGGCTTATTCTTGAAATTTGCCATAAAGCACTCTAGACGATACAATAATAAGCTGCAAAATAAGTAATAAATAATTTGTTAAAGTAGCTCAAGCATAAGTATTAACTGGTTCGTGTGGAGTAAAGTTGGTTTTCTGTTTCTTTCAATAAATAAACATTTTATGAACTTGATAAATAGTCCCAGTTCTATTGTAATTGATTTACTATTGTCAGGAACAATAATGACTACTATACTTTTCACTTTCATAAATTGTCTCTAAATCATCTGAAAAACTTGAAAAACTGAAAAAAACAAAGAGGGTTAAATGTAGATTCTTCTCAACTTGTATAAGTGGTCGGTCAATTTTGGGACCTACAATGGTCCAAAACTCATGCGGGCCATATGCATATAAGACAATAGGAAAGCTTTTAGTACTCGTTTCCTGAATGTTATAAATGATAAGAATATTCATGAGACAAAAGTATGGACTTTATTTATTGTGTAATGTAATAAGTTCCTACAAACAACTACACACTGTCTATTTTTATGAGGTTTTGAGCAACATAAAATTTGCTTCGTATACAATGGCAAGCTTATATTTATCATAAAATCTTTTCATAGCTATTGAAAGGCTGCCAAAAGTGTTTCAGTTAAATAACGAATGAATCGTAGTCGCAGTTTTAAAGCTCCAAATTGGTTTTTAAAAATTGCCAACACTCCCCAAGGCAACTCGAGCAGAAACATGGCGACACACATTAAATTTTCTGCTAAAAGTAAAAGGAATTGCAGGTAAACGTTGCTGTTTAGTTTAACAGTTTCGAAACTTTTAAGACTCGCCTTGAATTCTGTTAAACTGTAAGTTTTAATTTGTTCCCAAATTTGAGGTATTCCTGATTCACCTATACTCCTAATCCGTTTGAGAATATTAGGACTCAACCAATGACGCAATAACCATCCGTCATGGGCAGTTACTAAGGTTTCTATGCCAATAAAAACTTTGTCTGGTTGTGATTTAAGCAGTTCCTTGCGTATTTAAAGTAACTCGTTATTCCTCCATCCTATTAGAGCGATGTCGTTGCATTGGTTTAAGAACTTCGTATAGTTCCCGTCGATAGGGCCGGCATAGAATTGTTTTTCATTTGAGTTATTAAACTCTTGCACACTGAGGCGGAGATAAGTTATTTGTTCCTCTGAGATTTGCTCAGGGAAATAACCCTGGAGGTTTTCTAGTTCAGAAGTAAGGGCAGTGTCCCAAGGCATAAGGGTGATTACAGAGAGCACCATTGAATTTATTGCTTCCTCATCATCAGGTTCTGTATTAGCCTGCTTTGTATAGATTGTAAAGTTCTGTTGTAACAGTTGATTGATTGTTTCGTAAGGGACCGGTTTAACAGGAAGTGTAAGTTGTCGAATGTTGTCTCCCCGAAATACGTTGGTTATTACAACACAGAGCATAATTGTTAAAGCGCTAAGGAAGCTAGTGGACCGTAGGGACTTTCTATCTACGGTCTTTTATGCGGCTTGTTCTATGAGAATGTTTAGGCCTTCGAATAATAAAGACCAGGTGTTACTTGATGACAAACTTGGCTTGTTTTTGGATATAAGGATTAAGTGTATGGGCCAGATAATCGTGAACAGAAGAATTAGGGCCCAAGTTGTTATGTCAAAGGCGACAAAGAGGTCGTTTAAGTTCATTGAAGAAGCGTATGGAGTTCCACAGGCAATAAAAGTGAAGGTGTCCCGTCTACGGGTCAAGTAAGTTGTACCCATGCTGCTCAACAAAAGTGATGGCTACTCTAACAGCAACTTTGTTCCTGACATCCTGCGAGGCAAGTCTTGCAGTGACTGATTAGATTTGTTTCTGTTGTAACAAGGCGGGTAGTTCGGTCTTGGAAAGAATGTTACATGTGGTAAAACGCTGTTAATTAACTCTCTGTCAACGTACCAATTGATATCTGCAGTAAACGAATTGGCATGTTGTTTAATTTCATTGTGCAAACCTTGGAATGATGACACAAGGTTTTTTGATTCGATAATCTTGTTGATGTTAATTGGTACAGTTTGTCCCAGTTTTTGTGTAAGTTCATTTTCGTGAATACTCCAGGACACAAAATATTTTTTATTCAGTATATCATAGGAATTACTCAGCATCAGGTTCAGATTTGATATATTTGGTAAAGGAACTAAAGTCTTGTGACGTGGTGAGCAAAAATTGCAGACGAAAGAAAGCTGATGGGGTTTTCGATAAGTTAGGATTAGCGGAACATTAAACTGGAGATGTGTTATCCTTCGGATGTGAATTATGTAAAGCATAAATTGTTGAATGTTATACCATCCGGCCCAAGTGTGAATGACTTCCAGCTGTTCTTGTTCTGGAATGACGAGTAGACTCATTGAGATCCTTGTGGTGATTATCCATCTCGGCTTGGCCAGTTATTGTGGATGCTGCATAGCGTATCCATCGACCCAAGGCGTTTCTTTGACGAAATAGAAGTGAAACGGTGAATGAATTGTGAACTCACTTGGTTTAGAATAAAAGTGTGCGTATTCCGGTGCCACTGTTGGATTTGGAAGGAATAAATTGATTTGAATGAAGCACGTCCATTTAATCCGAGTTGAAAGATTTTAATTGTAGTAGATGTGGCCTTTTGGGCTCAGCGTGGAATAATCCATGTCCGTATTCCACGTTGAATTACGAAGAGTGTGGATTAGTTGTTTTGTTTCTTCAATTGGGATTCTTATTGTATGCGATGGGGATTTTGATGCTGGTAAGGTTTTGGTGTATTTTAAATATATTGAAATGAATCGCCAACGAGTCAAGTGAATAGGGAAATCTAACGGCACTAGGTTTGCTCCTTGATGATTAATTACGTTGATTAAACATGGGGAAAATAGATTAGTCAATGGGTTGATGTTAAAGTCAAGAAGGTTATTTACCTTGGGGGTTGGTGGCCAAAGACTTAAATTCTGAACAAATACTTTATTCTGTGTGTGACTTGGTAATGATTCACATGTTTTAAATGATAATATTGTGTGCAAAAATATTAGTTTGGGTAAGGTGAATAAGGATAAGGAATGCATTGCTTTGCGAATAGAAGAGATCCGTTCAATTTTTGATAAGCACGAAGGTTGATGTATTAAAGCTGTGAAATACAAGGTGCGAGTGTAATACATACAATTTGAGTGTTTCAACGTGTTCATGTGTTTATAATATTCATTGTTTTCCCTCATACAACTCATAATCGAAAGGTAGAGGACGTGGAAGCCATTAGAAGAATTAAATTGGGTAATGCGGAATAGAAACCGTTTAAACCAACGGTAAGTTATGGATGGTTATTAAACATTAAATACGTTAAAGTAATGAGTAAAGTTTATTAAGTATTCTGTTCGATACGAGGAATAGGAAATGAAAAGAAAGAAGCTCGCTAAAAATTACCGAGCGGAGGGTTGGACATTAAATCTAACAAAGGTTACTCCAACACATATCTGGACAATACTAAGGATATACTTGAAACTAAATGAACTGAATTTGTAACTGTGCACTCAAAACTGTGTGACTTTCTTAAGCTTTTGATTATCAGATTATCAAATTGCCTTTGCTGATAAAATTTTGACTTTAAGCGGAATGAGATTCCAAAGAGTGAAGATCATAACAGTATTCCAATTACCCTTAACCTACAAACTGTACATGACTAAATTGTTCTAAAATACGTAATCCACTTTAAATCTATTGTTGCATTTCGATCAATCTTAATTAGGTGATAGCACCTTATTGCCAAAGGATATTAGAATACGCATTAATTTTATCCAACTGAACAACACATCCCCTGTTGCTTGTATTTCGATGTAAAGGACAAATAGAGATGTTAAATTCAAAATGAAATAAATGTAAAACACGGTTTGAATATTTGATTTCAGTTTGATTGGTTCAACGGGACGAGCCTTAATGTGAATAGACTCTCTAGTAAAGTTTAATCTGTCTCTGTATTCTTGAGATGTAAAGTGGTTTTGTAAATGCAAATAAATTCCGGAATGAAAGAGTCGTTTAAAATATTCTGGAACTTGCGATCCGCCAGATTTGTCGAAAGTGTAGCCAAAGTTATCGCTTAGTATTTCTTGTTTGCCCTTAAAAACGGGTTTAATGTGATTGTAATGCCTTTGCAAGTACTGAAACTCTTTGTTAATTTTGTCTGATGTGTCAATGTAAGCGGTACGTTGGCCTTTGAGTATTTCCCGCTCAATTCCAGAAGACTCTGGCAACCATATTTTGTGATTGTTTTTTGTATACTCTCTGGGGACTTCTTTGAAATGACCTGCAACTAAAATATTCAAGTACATTTTGTGCTGACTCGTAAGTAATTTCTGATTCCTGGCGCGAATTGAATAAATGGAACTCCAGAGGTTCGTCAGAGCTTGTTTGAAATTGTAAATGGCTACATTTCTGTACCTGGTAAGTTTGGTTATGCTCGTGAATTCTTTCCATTGAATTCCAGACTTAATTACAGAAATGAAGTGAAACTCGTCAGAAGCATGCTTGAATTTAGTTTTATATGGATGGTCCATAAATTGCTTCAAATTAGTTATCCGCTGGCGAGTTAAGTTGTTAAAGTATTGTACAGAATCTCTGGGAACAGGTGAAGTAATGAATACTATTGCAATGCCTTTGTAAGCGTTTGTGAAGATTACAGTGATGAGGAGCCATAAACCGAGAATAATACGGATTT
>JAQGAB010000213.1:0-35203 GCA_034696565.1 Isotomurus graminis | reverse complement strand
GTACTGATGCTCGGCTTACTTAAACCAAATATGAGTTGCATGTCCACTAGTCGGTTTGGATAAGCCAATCTTCTCAACAGAATGCATAGCCCTGTAAAACAATTATTTATATAAATGAATCTCCAGGTATGAACAAACGACGTCGTTTGACTAACTGTATTTGCTACTAACCATCTATGCCACGAAACTTTGTTCCGGAGTCCGATCTCATAGTATCAGGAATTTGAAATGCTGCCTTAAGCCGGATTATATCGTGCTTGGAGAACCTGAAATCGGTTAGAAATCTGGTCTCGTCGTAGTTCTCGAGCTTGAATGACGGCGGGGGGTGCGCCTTTCGACGTCGAATTTCCTCTGCTGCTAAAAGTAAACAGCTACTGTCGTTTGTCAGTAAAGCAAGTTTAAAAAATGTAGATGACATTTTTGGTCGCACTTCACAAGTCACTTCTTAGCGGTATTATTACCCATTTATCGGAATCCCGCATTTTTGACTTCAAATTACAATCAGAATGCGATTTTGAGGAAATTTGAACCTCCGATGGTACAAGACATGAATTGTGACTGTGACGGTAACTACAGTCACAATCACAATCAGAGTGAAGGAATTTGAACCTCTCTATTATCTCTGGTGTGTAACAAGTTATTTTCCTAAGTAGGGCGATTTCAAACAGACTAGACAAGACAGTTACCACTTTCAGTCTGATTGTGTAATTGGCAGATACTCTAAACACTTATAATTTAACAATTTTCTGATGACAGGCCCCACCAAAAAGTCAGATCAGTTGATCAGTGTGTTTGGCAAACACCGTTGAAGGAGTAAATTAAGGAGCTACTAAAAGGCAGTTTAAAACGATTCAACATCGTTAAACTTTTATCTCATTTTTGTTTAGTATGTTGTAGACTGCTTGTATCAAATACGAAGGGGTTAATTTGTTGATGAAATCAATACTTCTGTGCCAGGTTCACCGGTGGACTTGATCTAAGTCCTAAACTTTCCATAAAAACTAGATTTAGTTAGTAAACAAAATACCTACTTGTGAGCATGAAAGTGCTTTTAATTCACATAAAAAATCAGGACTTACGCATAACTTCTTTTGATTTGTTTGTGAGATTACCGGTTACAACTTTTTCCTCACTTAACTAACCTCTGTAGATGATTATGAGTTACAATTCCACTTCATAACGCGTAGAGAGACAAACAGAGTTCCCGAGGATTTTTGTTTTCTTCTCACAAACAACAGAAGCTCTTTTACATAAGGTGGGCATTGACTAATCAAATTTAAAACCTGAAATTCCTCCACAATATTCATGTCCTTTTATCTCCCTCGTTAATTTATTTCTCATGAATTACAATCACCCATCAGTACGGTGCGTAGCATTGCGTATTCAACTCAAGACAAATAGCATTCCTGGTTTTTTACCTGTTCCACTACAAACCTCAAAAAGTACCTAATTGTATTTTGTTCGTTTGCTTCGTAATCTCATCACTCCTTCGTGCTTTGCATAAAGTAAATGAACTCGAGCCGTGTAGAGCAAAAGCCAAAACCTTCTTCGACGAGAAAGGATGTGGACATGAAATATATGAGATGGCTTCTTAACTTATTATAATAAAGCAGGTGAACCCTAAAAAAATATTTATATACAAGTTTTTCTCCACTTCTATCTTTGACAAAAATGTGTATAGGTAGTGTGCAACTGGTGACTATAGAGTGTACAACCTGCATCCGCTTCACTGGGTATTTTTTGTCTCCGAGTTTGAAATATCTATAGCATTGCATGTCAAACCACCTGTTTAAGGTCATCATTGTGTGCTTTTGGGTAAGAATAAGTCACATACAAGTCACAACAATCCCCACCTACCTTTACAGGCATTCAGGCTTAATTCTTTGATTGGGCTTTTCATCCGTCCTTTCCTTTCATTCGATTTAATTCCATGTTAGGTTTCAACACAAGATATCTTACGCAGTGTATCACACTTTACAGGAACCTTATTCCCCACAACATGTACTTTCATTCTAAAAGACCCTATTTTTTATACCAGAGTGATCGCAGGTTAAAAAAAGCTCCAAACCACAGAATTCTTGAGTGAGAAGCTGAGGAGGTATAAAAAATTTATAAAAAGCCCTAGACACCGAAGGCAATGAGAGATTTGTGAGAGATATGGCTTTATGTAGTACACTTGTAATTGTGGAGGTAAGCATACCAAACTTTATTTTTTGTGATGTACTTATGTTGTATGTGAAGGAAAAGTTTGTTATGAAAGAAAGACCTTCTGTGCGAAGGTTTCCTTACTCTCTCAAAAGTAAGCGTGGCTGTACAGAAAGGTACTTCGTATATACATTTAACTGTCGCTGTATCGCTTCTCTCCACCTTCAACTCATAAAAACTGATAAACTCAAGGCTTAATCGATTTCAATTTGAAAGTAGACGAGTGTAATAGGTTGGTAGTAAAAGTATTTACAGCGAATCTGCAAACACGAAAATAATCATGCAAGATCAATCAATTCAAAAATATTTGCAGGAGCACGTCAACCTAAAAAGCAGCTCATGTTCTGAAATAGCTTCAGGATAAATTCTAAGTTTTATTGCAGCATTTAAACATAATCGCATTTTTTTTTCGTTGCTGTTACTGAGATTTTAGATGTGGGCTATAAAGTTTGTGGGCTTTTTATCGTGTGTAACTTATTAGGAGCACGATCTCAATGAGTTCCTAGTATTCCTTGTTACTAGTTTCAAATCTTATGTAAGACCTAAGCGCAGTAAAAATCGCACCACGTAACTTCTACTCATCACGGGATGCAAGTTCACATGAAAGGAATTGACTGATGACAAGTATTGTCAAGAAATCGATTAGTTCGGTTGGTGACAACCGTACCTTCAAAAAATTATCATGTCATCCATCACCTGAGGTTTGAACGGGTTAAGGTGATGACAGACCCATTTTTTTTAACCGGATCATCCAATTACACTTCCCCATTAATTCCAAATGCTAATCTTTCACTGTATTTAATCTATTGGAAATGTGACAGCTATTATGTTCAATTTAAAAAGCATGATTATCAAAGGCAAAATAGATACACCAAGTCATCTTGTTAATTTAGAAAAATCGGTATAATTGTTAATATTTTTGTGATCTTCAGATAGTCATTCCAAACCTTTCAGAAACTAGTTCAGACTCAGTCAAGATAATATAGTTGTACTGTAAATTATCTAGCATTTATTATTCACTGGTGCTAATAATTTCACAACTAAAATTCATGTCAGAGGTCAAAAAGTGCATTCTGCGAGTGTGTGTGCACCCTACCAGAACTCCAATTACCTTAATGGGGTGAAAGGTTCTGTTTCTATTTCATCACAGGATCTCCATTCCCATCAAGAATAATAATAAGATAGGAGAGCACACTCTTCTTCACGGTGTTTTCTTCTTCCGTTAGATAACAAGCTGAGAATGAGATGACGAGAAGGGTGCCCCAAGCAATTTATAAAATTTGAGACGGTTAACCATCAATTTAAGTCTGAACTCTTTTCCATCTCCCTATTACTTTAGTACTTATGCAAATTCATTTTTCTGTCAGTCTCACTCTCACACTCGCCTTTCTCCCTCTCAAAGATCCTCCTCATTAAGAATGAAAGTCATGCTGACTCTGCATTGATGTGTCCCTATATTTCGTATGTTTCGTTGTTACAGGCTCTCCTCTTGTTCATCCCTCATTGCAAAATCTGCATAAGATGATCGTGAAATGATCACACATGAAAAATTAAAACTGTCCTAGGAATTAAAGTTCTAACAATGCCGAACGATCCTCATTGCATTTCATACTCCAGGTCATGGTCACACATAGAAGTATATAAGTCATCCATATATACGTGGGGATGGTAATCAGAACTCGTCTCTTTCTATCTGAAGTCTCATCCCGTGCATATTAATCACCCTTCTTATAGTTCTTACTCCACTAAAAATACCTAAAGAAAGACTCGTCCTCCTTTTATATTCAAATCCCCATACTCAAAGAGAAAGGAAAAAATGAGACTTTTTCATATCTAAAAAATTACTCATTCCGTGCACGGTGCGAGTGATGATTATCCATTTGATTGTGGCGACGGTAGCAGTGACTGTGATGCAGTTTTTGGACTGTTAGATCACCAGGATGAGCACGATAAGTGTAGTAGTGTGTGAACTTTGAACGCTTGGCCCATCATAAAGCACGAAATCTCTCCCTGTTTGTACATTCGAATTCATATGCAGATTTCAATCCTTCCTCCTATTACTTTGTCTTACTTTCCATGTAAATTCATTTGCATATTGCGTTCATTCCTCGTGCATTTTTACTTCTTTGTTTGAAACAAGATAACTCTTCTTTTCCCATCCATGTTCCCCCAAAGCTCAAACTGATTGCTATGATGTATGTTCTATTATTTAATTTATTGAGCAGTCTTGCTGTTCATGTATGCTATGCAACGCCATTAAAATCAAACATTTCAAATACACAGGAGACTTTTGTTTCGTCAGTTTTCTAATTTTTTATCCAATAAAATGAAGGATTTTCGCATTTCAAAGTTTTTGTGGTTCTTGCCTTTTCCATGTAATAACAATAACTGGTATAATAATAATATAGTAATGGTTTGAGAGTAAGAAGATGAAATAACGCAAAGACTTTTTAGTAGCATTCACTACACTTTGTCTCATTGGTATGCATGAAGATCCCCATTAGTCGTAACGTTTCCCTGTACATTCACTGGGATTCTATACATTAAAAGGAAGATGCAATAAAAGTCATGAAATATTTGGTAGAGGAAGAATCTCAAATGAAAAGGGATGGATTTTTTTATTCTTTCAATTTTAAAATAAAAAGCTCACATAAGCATAAAATTTGAAGGAGGAAGATCCACTCGTGTAAGAGCAAAGAGGGAGAAAAAGTTCGAAGCATTGCGAACGAGAAGAGATAAATAAGTTTAATGCATCACTGTACTAAAAGAGAGACGAATAACTGGCGAAATGTTCAATGGCTGAATGTTTAATGTGAGACAAGAGGGAGAAAGGATTACATGCGTGCATCCGGAAACAATTCAGAGTTTTTTGAGAATGATCTTAATTCAAACATTTTCAGGAGTTTAACAAGAGCGACTCACGCTCATGAGAGTAAGAAATTTCCCCTAAAATCAGCGAAACTTATTTACTGTTCTTGCTCTGTGAGGACTTGCTCTGTGTATTTACTGCAAAGGATTAAAGCACAAGCAAAGTGTGATAAAATCATTAGTTTTGATTAATTACAACACAAAATGTAGTACCCTTTCTGACTAAACATCGTTCAAAAAGCGACGGAACTGAAGTAAATTAGCTGCTTTTTTCATCGCTTCGTTCGTTTTGGAATTCGGATAACTCACGATTTCATATTTTAGAGACAACGTAAAGAGTGTGGAATAAAAACTGTGAAACTCATCCGAGAGCCAACTTGATCATTAAAAATGAGCTTTTCTCCCCTTTCGAAACTTTTCCTTGTTTGTGGTTCTCTTAAGTCTTTGCACTTGAAACACTCGGCATATCCCACCATTCCCACCCAAGTTATAGTTTCATTTCTTCTCTTTCAGTGAAAAAGTTTATAATATCTCTATAATGCGGTGGAGTAAAAGGGTGTATTTTTTCTATCAGACATTCCATTTCTTTTTCTAACACTTAACACTTACTTGGTATGCTTAGATTTCAGCACAAGTATTCATTATTGTACGTGATGAGTCACTCTTCGTCTAAATCATCTTTGAGACGCTGAAAAAACAACATATTGAACACCATAATTTTAAGAACTCGGTCTGAAAAATCGGAAAGAATAGGAATTTAGATTACTCCATGGCTTAAAAAGTACCTGAGATTGTAAGATTGTAAGCTATGACTTGAGGGTAGATTCACGTGCATCGAGAGAAAAAACGGGTGGAAAATCGTAATCGTACCCTAGCCAGCCCTAAGGGTCAGTTGGCACGAACCTAATTATATAACATTTGAAAGCTTATGATATATTTCCGTTTGACCTTCGGGGCACACTTGTGTACCTTCACTACATTCTTCGAAACCTACTAATTGTACATAACCTTCGATCTCCCGATTTCCTTATCCTACACACAGCCTCTTTTAATAATATGTTAATCCAGGTGGTAAGAAGCTAAGATTTTGTGGATGGGTGACTAGAGTTATTTTGTTTTTTAAACTGAAAATTATCAGCAATATATTTTAGTGCACGAAATATCAATAAACTGAACTGGAATAATTCCATATCGCCAAGTTGGGCAACAGAAAACGATTTCTTGTGTCATTCGATTCGAATGCAGTTAAGATTGGGTTGATAAGCGAGTCATAAAATAAAATGCTTGTGTAATGCGTGCTTTAGTTTGGACATTTAAGCAAGTGTGTGTAAGTCTGTCAAATTTTTACGAATACAAGAATTTTACAAATACCCCTTTTCTGTCGTCTTTATTGCAATGCAATCGTTGATCTGAAATTAAATCTTAGTACTCGCACTCGATAAAATATAAATTACTCTGCTTCCAAATAAGCTCATCTCAACTTTCTATGTTTTTGTGAGCCTTTTATGCTTGCAATAGTAGTTTCATTCAATGTTCCATTCACTTTTGTCTCTCTGTCTTACCACAAAATTCCCATCTCATAAAATTTCCAACCATTATTTTTTACACGTCAACCAATCAGGAAAAAACGCCTAAAAGAAGCATTGAAAGAACGTGCATTGATTAATGCGATGAAATGTGTGTGTCACCTTCAAAAACATCCCATTCTGGTAACAAATCCATCTTCCTTTAGAAAACAACATGATGAATAACTAAATTGAAGAAGCAATCTGAGAAAGACGAGAATGATTTGTATTTTCATCATAGTAGACACGAATATACTTGTTTGTTGTATGAAATGGGATGTATCTTTAAAAATTATAATATGACTCTCCATGCATTAAACTTGATGTGTCTCTTGGTCCAGCATAATAACTGTCCCATAATAACTGTCCATACATTTCTTAGCGTGAGCATGTAAAGAAATTCGACTCTACATCATCTTCTTGACTTCACTCAAGTCACTTGAGCTTTTCTTAAGCTTCAAAACTAAAACGCTTAGTCAGACAAAGTCCCCCTTGTCCGATCAGTTATATAAATGTAATGAATGAACGTTTTTTAAAGATTACACTAACTGACTAAACCCATAATTTCAACCCTATCTATCTCCGTCGTCTTACTCAGGACAGTAATACATCATCTTGCTAGGCTGAATCTGAGTATAGAAAAAAATATAAATTTTTTCTATCCAGTAGTAATGCTTATGTCATTATTTCTATTGGAGGGAGGATTTCTTTACCCTATGCATTTTATTGCTCATATGCATACAGTGATTAAGAATAGCTTAGAGCTATCTGTCTTTTGTAATTTAATGCAATGTAAGCAAATAAAGTTTGAATATGCATCATATAGGAAGGAACAGGCACACACACACCCTTGCATTTATTTGGGAAGTGTATTCAAATTACTTGAGAATGAAAAGAATCTTCGTGCTAAAATAATCCTCGTGAGTTTTTCTTTTAGTTGTTTGTGTGCTGAGAGAGTTCTGAAAAGTTTTTGTGGATGAGTGAATATGCTTGAAGTTGTGTAAGGAGACGGGTGAAGGTAATTGTGCAACGGAGTTGAGTGTGGAAAATAAGGAAAGGGTTGGTATGTTGTTGTTGATGATGATGAGGTTGATGAAAAGTACATTGGGAAAAGTAAGAATGAATAGAACTTTTCTGGCTGTTGTGTTCTCCTCTGTCCGTTGTTCCATGGACGTGAGACGATAATGCAAAGTGATTTATTACTTTTGTCAAGACTTCACTAGAGTAAACAGGCGGAGAGATGCAGATGCAGTTGATCTTGAGAAAAGTTTTATATCTGCTACTGCATTTTATATGAAGGTAGGGGCATGAGGCAGAGCATTTATTCACCGAATCTCCAGATTCCATGTATAAATAAATGCACATTAATCTTGGAATTTCATGTAGTCAAAGTATAATTAAACTCAGGATACAGTTAGTTAACAGAAGGGGGAGAATAACAACAGAAAATTGGAGTTAATGATGGCTGTAAATGAATTTAAAGCACTAGGGACCTTTTACAGCTAGTCAAGTGGGTAATGAATACTTTTACACTCACGCAACAGAAACTATTACTTATCATTATGCTGTAATATTTTCGAAACCATAACCTGACCTAAATCAAATATCCTTGAAGATGAAATTCATCTTGTTGTACGGGTTTTTTGTGCTGTTTGTGTTATCTGAGTAAGCTTTGTGCACGACAAAATTGTAAAATGACCATATTTTCATGAATTAACTTACTAAAATTACTGGTAAATGTATTCTGTGCGCTTCTAGCAAGAATCCTATTCTCAATTCTATTTGTTCTTTAGGTACGCTAAGATTCGGGTTTTTTATCTTCGACCATTTTTTACCTCCTTGGAACCCCCTTCCTTGGTATTTTTTATACCGTCTTCTCTTATGTTTCTCCGCTGCTCGATATCCGACTGTGAACGAAACGAATCAAGCTTTGTTTTAACTTTTACTAGCTTGCTTAGTTGATTATCATTATTTATTTATTCATCCTTCTTCGGTCTTTCTGTCTGTGTGTATGCCTCAGTTTCTTTCATCAGAGAACTTGAAACTTCTTGTTATTGTTAATAGAACAAAGCGTGTCTCTGTATACTTTGACGGGGTAAAACGTAAAAGCTAGTCCCGTAAGATGTACGAGATAATGGGTGAAATCTCGCAGACCTCAAACATCCGATAGAACTCTTATTTGGTACGTGCTTCGCGTTCAAAGTGATTTGGCTGTTATTTTTTAGGGGGATGAAGAGGAAGGGGTTATAATAAATTACGAAGAACCTTTTACTTCCCTCTAACAACCCCTACAGGAGTCTGGCGATAGGTAATGTAGTAGTACAAAATGATGATGATATGATTCCTTCAAAGACACTACGGAGAGATTGAAGAAAGTCTGAGCATCTCCAGGATTTTTAAACAAACTGATGAGACGGGGTTTCGGAAAAAAATCTCTGTGAGCTCTTTTTTCTTCACTGGAGTTCTATCTTGGAGTGTACTCACGTCGAGAGTACACAGAAAAATTGCACTTTTGCCCTGAACTGACACTCAAAAAATTGTACAGATAGAATATCATGACTCATGACTCACAAAACGAAGAACATGGTAACCCCAACCGAGATCATCTTGTCTTTTCTGTCTCTCTCTCAACTTCCTCGGTAGTTTACACATACCACTGTGAGTTTAAATGCCAGTATCTTTAAAATAAACTCCGAAAAGCAAGGTATTCATTTCAGAAGAAGTGAATACAAAATACACGATAAGGCAAGTTAACTGTTAGAGAGATTATCTTGCAAGCAAAACAATGAGTCGTGTGTGGGGTAAAAAATGAGGCTGTCGGAGTGCAGGATGAAATGTGAAAAAACAAAAACGTAAAAAATCACTGTCTCTCACAGTGTAATTTTGAAGCTATAAAAACTCCTGTTCCCCGTGGGATATGTTGAATATGCTTATAAATGTATTTCGGAGAAGTTGTCTGGTAGTGAGACTAAGGCATTTTAAATGCACTTTTGACATCCACATGGGGTTCATTCTTCCTTGAGATTTTTATTTAAACTCTTGAGCGTTCCATTAGGAAGAATAGAAATAATTATACCTTTGGGAAGCTGGGGACACAAATAAAAGGATTAATAGGAAGAACTTTTTTATTTTGCTTACTAAAAGACAAACTTTTTATTTTTCCTCACAAATAAAACTCTGTCCATCTGGATTGCTTGTAATTGTCGTGTGCATTCCAAAGAATAAAAATGAACATGTCCTGGAGGATGTCTTTTAACTACTTTCACACCTTGAGCTCTCTCTTATCTCTTGAAGTCTCAACAGTTGTTCTTCTCCCTCTACATTATCATTCACTACAGTCCAGCAATTTTTAAGAAGCAACTGTGAAAGAGTGTAATTTATTTAAGAAATCTTTCTTTAAAGTGTCTCTGTCCTTTGGAAAGGAAGTGTTGGGGGAGTTGTTGCTTTGTTACCTTTCTCAATTTATGCATTTAACTGTCCCGTAATTCATCAGGATCACATGAAATCCCTATTCAAGCAGTCACTCAAACAACCATTAGTTTTATCTTCACAAATTAAAATATATCACACTGTTCGTATACAGTGAAGTGAACTTTTTTAAAGCGGAATTTAGTTCTCTAAAGAAAGAGAAATTAAAAGAATACAAAAATAGGATTTAATTTCTACCTAATATAATCTTTATTCACATATTTCTTGTGTTCTTATTCACGGACTAATCCTTGATGAAAGATGTTGAATACAGAAAAAATAAATGATTTGAATATTTAACGGATAAGAAATAGAAAGTAGAAAGTACAATAATATGGAGTCCTGCATGAAACTGTCGTTAATCTCTTCTTCAGGAAACCATGAATCAAACCGCATATAGAATAAAAGTGCTTCTCAAATTACTCTTTTTTCTCATACATTATATTATAATATTCAAATGAGTTCTTATATAATACTATATTAAATTCCACACAATTCAGGATTAAAGGTAAAGGCTTTCACAACGAAAAATGTTGAAGGAAGGATTATAAAGATGAGCTTATTAGCATACACTTTATGCAGAGTGAAAGAACAGTACTTTTTATAAGTAAAGGGAACACATGGGCAAGGTTGTTTTTGAAGGTGAAAAATGAGGCTGTACATCATTTGTCACTTTTTTACTATTTGAAGATGCAAATTGAAAAACAGTTAGTGTACGATTTAGACCCTTCTCCTCATGTGAACAGGGGGATACACACTTTATCTTTGCTGGTGTGTTTGATCGCATGATTAAACCATTATATTTTTGGTAGTGGTATTGTCATGTGGGAAAATCGGAATGGTTGGCTGATAAGTTTATTCTTACGTAACAGATTCAAAGGTATACGTATTGGCTTGTAAATGTAGGTGTGCGGGGTTCTCGCTCTAGACTGAAAGGTTAAAGCCAATTATCTTCACCCATTCTTATTCAGGTGGCACACAACACCAGTAAAACTAGTATGAATTATGAATGCCTTTTGAAAACGGAACTTTTGAGTAGTAAGCTAATTAATGCGCAAAAATCTGCGATTGAGGGTGGTTACTAAAATCCAATTTTTCCATTTGGTATGCACTTGTGGTGTATCATCAGAACAATTTGTATTCTATCTGTTATTTGCAATATCGAATGTACGAAATTTCTAGGTAATAAAATATTATGACTGTTTTTAACTAGCCTACTTAATACCCGCATTAAAACTTTTTTAGGTCTTAACAAATGATTTCAATTTTGTGAGACAGGTTTCTTCATCTTTAGAAGAAATTCTGAGTTACTTCATTTCGCTAACTCTACAGGTATGCTTCAAGGGATATCGTAGGGGGCTTGACGAAAAATAAAACAAACGAAATATCTTGCGATTCTTTCGAATTTAAATATTCAATGCAGTGCATTTGCACTATAAAATGACTATGGGTAAAATATTGTTATATTAAAGTCATCTTGTGACTCTTAAAGTCAGTTAAGCTACGCTACTGACCGAGACTTGAGGCGATTTGTGTGCATGGCAGGATACTTTTTCTATCAGGAGGTCAACCATGGATGGTCATGGTGAAAATTGAACTTTGGAATATTGGAAACAGTATCTAATACAACCCCATGTTATGCCTACGACAGAAGTGTTACTCTTGTTGTTACTTGCTAGAAATCCGCTCTGCTTCTTCAATGGATGTTGTTTTTATTGTCTACTGTTTTTCTTTTTGCAAATATGCCTACAAATAAAATTAATCAACTATTTCAGGAACAAGTTTGGAACCACGTGAATTGGTATTTGAATATACATACTTCTAAAAACCTTTCTTGTCTTGTCAACACCACTCTTGACTCTTGGATGACCTTTGTTCTTTAGCAAAAACCAGTACAAACAATATATATCTTTATTGGCTACAACTTCTGCTAGTGCCTCTCAAACAAGATAAAGTAGAATGAAATCAAGAACAGGGCCAATTTTACCGTAAGTTTTTTTAACACACAAGACATAGAACCAACACGTGTAAGACGCATGTTACACGATTGCTAATACCTTTTTTGTGCTTGACAAGTAACTAAAAAGTAAAAGTTAAATATTGGGATAATAATACCTGCAGTGCAGTTTCAAATTGCACAAGCACAATTTGTTTAAAAGTAATCCTCCAAAAGTAGGGTTTTCAAAGCGGACTAAAGAAATGTTTATTCAATGAGTGTTAAACGTTAAGCGATAAAAATATCAATAGGTTTGGCAAAATCCATAATTTCGCATATAATAGAAAACCTGCTTGTTGTCTGATGTAGTCAGAAATATAATTTCATTATTACTCTCTTGTAATTCATCCCATCCACATAGTTGACCCTGCCAGGTTAATCATTCCGAAACAATAAATCTTTTAGCTCCTCCCCAGTGCAAATAGCACGAAAGATTAATTGCAATAAGCCTACTCATTTTATCATCCCGATGAACTAACAATTATTATTAAAATCCCTTCAGGCGGAGAGGGAATTAAGTTGCAAACGTGAAAGTTCATGAGACAAATATTATCTTTTCGTTCTCTTTTGCTGCATGGTTTTTACTGCAGTCTGGGTGAACGATAATTTCTGGCAAATACTGAGATAAGAAGGGCTGGTCTTGCAGCTTTTGGACAATTTCTAATCAGTTGTCAGCAGTTCTGAATTCTGAATGAATAAAAGAAATCTTTGTACGATTTACAAGGAAAAGTTGCAAAATCTTTTTAAGTATATTGGATTCGAAAAGCAAGTATACATTTTTATGTTCGTATTAATTAAAATTTTCTTTAATTTAATAGGATGCATCACAAAAACAGATTCGTTCAGTTCTTCACTGTAATTCTGGTTTAAAAGCAAGCATCATTCATCTACAGCCCTGAAAGCTTAAAACCCTATTCAAAGATTATGAAAGTATAACTTAAATCTATACACAGTTTACTTTACAAGGTAGGGATACGAGGACGCTTTGGATTACCCTTTGCCCTATGACTGACTGGGTTAATTATCCTATTGACGAAGTTCTCGCTAAATTGCAGTTTGCAACTGATCTATATAATAATGGTGCCAAAAGTCATAGTAGTTGTAGTTCCGTGACATTGGAATCGATTCAGCAGCTAGCCGGTTTACTAAAAATCTTTAATCAGTATATGCACTACCCTAAAATGTAGAGATGATAAAAATGCATATTCTTAAAGTCCTGAATTTACACTGTCCTCAGCCTCCACCTATTAAAGAGAGAGAGAGAGAGATATAGAGTTTGAAATAAGCTGTTTGGTTTTTCAAGCTCGAGTATCAATCGAATGTGCATTATCAACCACAAAACTACCAACATAGCTTTGTCGGCAGTCGGCAGAATGACAAGTTGAACAACACACTTTTCTCGGAAAATTAGTAGATTTGTTTTTTATGCCAAATGTAACATAGTAACTTTCTTTACTTTAAATGCTTAAAACTTTTATAAAAGTAATACAACTTTTGCTTGAAAAAATGCAATCAAGAATGTATTTAGGCATGCCGTTAACATTAACATTATTAACTCCTCCGTTTGCTTAACATAAGAAATACAAATTTATGATGACAGCCTCAAAGACATGACGATAAGCAGAGAAACTCGTCATTTGTGCGCGATGAACTTACAAACACATTGCTGAATAAACGGAGCATGCAACCCCGTATCAAATTAATACACACACTACAGGAGGAAAAGTTATATTACTACTTTTTCAGCCATGCTTCTAACGTCTTTTTATTCATTGTGTTGTACCCATTATTTTATTCGGGCTGGGTTTGGTCTTTTGGATTGACGTCAATCGAAAAACCAGTTGTGAGTCAGGTGAGAAAAAAATACATTTTGAAGTGAAACTATACAACTAATTTTACAATACAAGAACGAATATTATGGACAGTCGGAATGTATACTCGGAACTGGGAAATGTTTTATCTTTTTAATCGTACGGCCTAAAACGAAGCATTTTTCACACTATGCAGCAGATGTTGATCTATTGCACAGGTGAAGCATTACCACTAAAATTTGTTACGCTGCTCAATCATCTTCCAGACAAAGTTCACAGTTGCTTAAGCAGGCAGATTGAAGTTTGTAATTAAGAAGCCATAGCGTCTACACTTCTAGTCTTACCAATTGCACTCAAACTAAAATGTATGCTTTTTGGGAGATGCAAGCCCAAGTGAAGACTGCTTTTTCACAAAAAAAGAATGAAACAAACTTCTATGAATAGATCCACTTGAAACTCGAGTGTTGTCCACTACCAGCTCCAGGTTGTTGAATAGACTGATTCTCAACACGCCTTTTATATCGAAGTAGTTCTTCTTAATAACCGACACGACAATGCAGACTTGTGCAATTGTTACAAGACAAATATCTTCTAACTCAATTGATGACATATGTTTTTATTCTCCTTACTTATTAAGAGTAACTATTTGCGTCAATCGCTATCATCGTGTAGTAAATTCGCATATATTTTTATATTCCACTATTCAAGAAGAAGCTATTGATCTATGCTTGCTCTAACAGATACGCATTTACTTATTGTTAGTTATAAGAAACTGTACCTTGTCTAGCATGTGTGCCACACTCAACCACTACTCAATTGTCAATCTGTATTTTTGCCGAAGTAAACGGTAGCCTTGAATTATTGCACATCGCACTACCAGGTTTGGAAAGTACGCTATATTTTATAATTTTGCAATCATTTTAGTAGAATCATTTGAGAAATCGTGGGCTATAGAATGAATTACTTCTTTTCTTTTGTGATTAAGCTTCAATATGTGAAAATTGAGTTGGTTTATAACGGGTTCCCTGTTTAGTTGTCCTTTTAGTAGGTTATTAATTTCACTGCCTGAGACTTCTTAAAAGATGCGACGGAGTTTAAGTATCGTAACTCATTAAGAAGGAATAATGTAATCTTAATTTTCATGCCTCACTTTGAAAACTAAAAATCGACCGTAGGCAGTGATCATTAAAACATCACTTCATCCCTTAACTCTGAGTGTGCAATTGTTCTTAATCTTAAGGAATTAAATGTATTCTATACTGGCAAGACAGTATCTAAATAAAAGCGATTCAAAAAGACCAATAAGCTCTTTTCGACATCTGAATCGCATTAAGCATGCAGCTGGATAAGACAATTATTCATCAGTTAAAAGATTCTCCAGTTTATTGAATTGGCCGAGCAAACCTTAACCTTACTTAATCTGTTATTTTGCCAAGATATCAGATATCCCAAGTGGCCGACCTTGAATTTAACTTTTGCTTACGTGACTGAACACTGTATATGTTGGATAGGCCATGGCACATGTATGCATTAAAATCTTCATTCAATTAAGGAGGTTTTTTACAACTCTTTTCTGATATATGAACTCGCTCTCTAACGTGAATAAGTCTCCACTCATGGATCTAAACATGCACAATTCCAGGCAGTTTTTCCTTATTATTTTTTGCTCACAGTCCTGCCGTCCTGCCAATCTCTTTCTTATTGTCTGAGAGTCTGAGCACGCAGATAACTTTAACTCAGTACTCGTCTCCGCATTGCATGCTAAACAAGTTTCTGATTACTCTGAAGTCAATTTGATTCTTCATTTTATCTTTGTAGAAAAATAAACTTGTTTTTTAGAAAAAGTTTTGTCTCTATCTGCATGCATGATATCGAAGGGCACGATACTTTTAACAAAAAGAACACATCCAACTGCAGACAGTTTTATGCTTGTGTGACCACGGACAAATACAAATATTCTTGCGATGGTCCGGGATCACCTTGCTCATGTTGTATTGCTAACAAGTCTTGTAGAGTTTTGAGTCTTTGCATGATGCTTGAATACTGAAGTCCAGAAACATCGTTGTACAGAACTTCAGGTTGAACGTCTATAAGAAACAACCGATTGAGCAACATGTTTTAAGAAATGGAATTCATATGCAAGTACAAAAATGTCTCCAAAATATAATCGCTACATTCAACATTTCATACGTTGAAGTTTTCCCCTAAAGGAAGGGAAGATAAGTCGTATGAAAGCTAATTTAAATTAAGGCTTGTCCAGGTCATGTGAGATTTCGCAATTCAGTCAAAGTTCATTACTTCAATCAATCTTGCTAGTACTCTACAAGAAATTAACTATCCTCATACTTCTTGAGACACTGACGCCTCTTGTTATTGAAGTATAAATAAAACAAACAATATTTTCAAGCGAACATCTTTTATCGCCAAGCCAGATTAATTAATACCTATGTTTCAGGGAAGACTTACGATACAACTTTTGCAAGGTCAATGAAGCAAGGATTCCAAGAAACGGATTTTTTATTCCTTTCCCTATAAGAACCAACAACGTGGATTGTTTCTTTGAGTGTTACTTTAGGTAATGTAGTCTGCTGAAACATGTAGGATTGGCCATTCAAGGTGATATGATGGTGTTCTCCTCTGGGTGAAGCGAAGTGTTTCTTTTATGCTGTGTCTCGTATTCTTGCCGTAGGTTAAGGTTAATGATGGCTGATTAGGCTTCTTTCAACTTTTACGATTGCACTTGGACCGTCCAGACTGCCCAGTGGTTACACAATCAGAGACGTAAAGCAAGATTCGTGAAAATTTTCCTCTAAATGAAATAGGAACTGGCTTCGCAAATATTGCTGAGTTTTTGAGTAATGAATACACGCCAATCATTGTTACTTTAATCTCTCAATGCACTGTTGTATTTTTGCATCATAAGTTCCAGACCTTAGTTGTTAGTTCGCTAATCTGAAGCAATTCATACAAAATCTTTATCAATTATCCATTACCAACATTATAATATCTCAGCTGAAACTGAAATTAATATTCGAGTGGGTTATGAAGCTGAGACATTTTCTGTGACGCGTCAGTTGCCATTTGTGAAGGTTATTCATTATGGAATCTGGTAATTAGATAAATTCGTGTTTATAATTTTATTATTGCTGAATTATGGACACGGGAAGCGTTGCATGGTGTTCATGTGCCATGTGCTTCGCATCAGATTGTATTATTTTCCCAGAAGCACCTTCTCATTCTAACAGACTATGCAGCTACGTGATAATTTTTCTCAGAATGTAATTCTAGACAAATCAAGTTAAAATTATAATTCCATGTAACTCCTCGTGAATAAAAATAAATTGCTCAGCCACCACGATGCATTTTCAGCCACAACAATGCATTTTCAGTCGGGCTTTAATGTACATGTGCAATAAGCTGCTTTCAAAACTTTATGGGTTTTGGTGCGAGTTACTTTTTGTTTGTTTGACCTTCTCAACAGTAGCCCTCACAAGTATACCCAGCAATGAGTCGGAACTGCAGCTATTTCGAGTTCTCCAGCGTGCTAACTTGCTGTCATACTTTGATGTGATGATTGAACTTGGAGGAGATGACGTCCAACAACTTTGTGAAGCTGGAGAAGAAGAGTTCCTGGAAATCATGGCACTTATTGGGATGGCTTCAAAACCTTTGCATGTGAGGAGACTGCAAAAGGCTCTGCAGGAATGGATGACTAATCCTAGTAAGTTTTGTTTTAAGAATTTTGATACATAAGTCCTAAGTTACATAACCTTGAGTTGCTGGTCATACTTCATTAAGCTATTATTGTCCAGTCCAAAATCCAAAGACGTTTACCTAACAAGCATTTAACTAGACTAAGGAATGACGTGCATAAAAAGACCTACCACATTTTACTAACCTACCTCTAGACTCTACACATGTTAAATAGTTAACTGAAACCTAAAGCAACTTTTATATACAAGTTTCAGAATTTCATCGTCAAATCTCTGATCCAGCATCGACGACGTACACTTGTACACAAATCCTTCAGGTGTTATTGTATTAAGCAAAAGGTGTTGTTATATAATTGCACGCTTTTACTTTTCCACGAGTTATGATGAACTTTTGTTCTGTCTGTCTGGAAATAACAGCCTTATATGTAGCAAGAGTAGCAACATTCGTATATTGAGTAACACAACGAGGACGAGTACTCGACAAAGTAACTAGTCCAGGTAGCACAATGAAGGTCTTAAATAAGCTTTGAATAGGAAAAAGTGGATTTGCGTCATGTAGCAAGATTTTTTACATCAAAGTGGTTTCATAACTAGTAAGTAGCTTTATTTCATGTCTGCAAACTGCGAAGGACTTGAATTTGGTTAGATTTTATTTTGCATTTCTTTTGCATTCAGTTTATTTTGACCTCAACAGAAGAATAATAATCCACGGGCATCGGAAGCTTTGCTCGGAACCACCAATGCTTAATTCCTTAATTTCACTTACTGTATTCAACATTCCTCGTATTGAACATAATTCACTTCAGACAATCCTTTTATAACACTAACAGTCGACATTATGCAATTTTCAAGGTAGTCTGTAGTCTCAACCCAATAGACGTTGTTGTAGGTAATGAAACCTCAATGTAACGACGATTTAAGTATCAAACGAAGTACCCGATGGAAAACCAAAATTCGTAAAGGCATACTCATTATTTCGCCATTCATGATTTTGGCATATTTGAGAGAAGCTGCAAACACAAAAACTCTCAATCTCAAACTGTGAAGTTATATGAGATTCTTTTGCTTTAAAGATCAACACAAGACAACACAATAAGACATTCTTAAAACTCGTAGTATATTTATCATCTCCACTCGTCTTGACAGCAATTGTGTCATGCACAAAGATATGAACCGGTGTAGTTCTCTGAAGCAAGCCGATATTTCTGCAGTAAACTTGCGAATAAAGTATAATGCATGCATGATTACAAAGGAGAGTTATGCCCGGTTAGTCCATCCTCTATACTTATAGGGAGGTTTAAATCCATTAATCTATCGGGAGTACGAGTGATTGCCAATTTACTTGATGAAGGGACACATTAATCTAGTATGCATGATCTGAGCCAGGATTTAAAGCTTCTTTCAAACTTTTAACTAATACCACCACCACCAAACATTATACTACAGCTTATATTCTCACAGTAGTTAGGAAGGGTGTATGAATGAGTTATGTTCCACAAGTAAATCCGTGGTTTGTCTATAGAGACTTTCATTAACCTCTTCTGGTTGCTTTAATTTACCTCCCACATATCTCAGCCAAGTTTCATTCCACCGTATAATCCACTTTGGATGGTTGATCACATTAAAACTTGATTCGCAGGCCCATTACATTTATCTTAATGCCAAACAACTCAATAATTTTTACATAATCCGGACATTATTGTAATTTATGAAGAGCCACCTTGAAATAGTCAATAGAATATGCTCGAACATGCAGGACTGTGACATGGCTGTGGTTTTTTATATTTTGGCTTGCCTTATTGTAATCTTCGTATATTTTTTTAAATGGAAGTACTCGTACAACTTCGTGATAATTAGATGCATACTTTCTGCGTGATTATTATATATACTACTCGCCGTTACTTAAATTACTCAAAGATGTGTACGTGGGGATTCTGATTTGTTAATTTGCATGTATCCTGTTTTCAAAGAGGTTTATTTCTTTACAGGTGTATTCCAATCGCCTGTGTTGCCACCAGGAGTAGGACCACAAGCCACTGGCGGGGGTCGTCCTGCGATTCCAGCAATTGCAAGTTCCATCAGCCCACCCGTTGCACCTGTGGTTATCCCGATTCCTCCAGTTGCTACAACTGCTTCAGGTGTTCCGGCACTTCCAGCTATCTCTGTAACCACCACTCCTCCCTCAGGAATCTCTGCTCCAAATGCCTCTACAGGAAATGCGAATTCCTCAACAAATTCTGCAACGCTGCCCATTCGACCGATTCCTGGCTACCATTCTGTCCCATCAGCAGCTGCAGCAATGGCTGCTGCTGCAGTTGCTGCTCAACAAGCCATGTTCTTAAGTCCTAGTGAAATGAAAAGTCTTCAAAACAAACTTCACGTCATGACAAACGGTCATCACCACCTGTTGGGGGGAAGTGCTGGAAATAGTCCGAATAACGGAGTAGACCGGATTTCTTCCTCAACGGGGAATAATTTAACCGTAAGGACAACTCATTTAAGCCCATCTTCTCCTGGAGGACATGGAGGTGCCCCAACCTCATTCTCAAATGGATACCACCATCATCCCTCAAGGAACGGTCATGAAAGAATCCTAAACGCACACCACAGTGATAGACATCACGAGTCTTCCAGGGACAAAGACTCATACTTTAGCGACAAACTTCTCCACTCCTCTCTCTCAAACGGAGCTGGTTTGAGGATCCACGCGGACCAAATCATTCCAAGTCATTTTCTGGAACAGCGAATCCGGACAGGCAGTGAGCCATGTAGTCCTGCAGCTTCAGACTCTCCTTCCGAATCGGGAAGCTCCTTGTCTCCCGTTCCGTTCCTTCAAGAAGCTGAAATCATGAAGTTGGCTGATGCAGCTTTACAAATTGTCAAGTCATTGCCTCCCTACGTCTTTGAGCCGCAGTTGCCTCCAAAGAAAAAGTTCTTTGGGGATTTTGAGGTACGTGCAAACCAAACGCTTGCCTACGGCTTGGCGAAATTCTTCTAATAAACCCTAAACCTCACGTATTTATTGCGGATAACATTGTATAAAAGGTCACTTGCTCATTTATTCCTGTACTATTACAGCTTATTATGAGACTCTCACCTTCTGACCCACGTCGTACCGAAGAGATCCGTAAAGCCTCTACAATTTATGGACGACCTGACCCTTCGCTTGGAAACATGGCCCTGACAAAATCCCGGAAGTTCCCTAAACCTCTTTCAATCAACGAAGTGTGTGTGAACGAAGCCGCAGCTCAACTCTGCAGACACGTCCCAGCACTTTTAACCCGTAGGGAAGAACTTTTTGCATTAGCCAAACAAGTCGTTCGAGATGCATCATTGCCCTACACAAACACAAACAACTTCAGCATCTCCTTGTCCTACAACAATAATAACAATAATATTTATGCAAATGCTAATCACAACAATATGAAACACAAGTCTTCAGCTATCTCCACTTCCTCAGCTTCTTCATCTCATAATCAAATCGAGCTTAGCAGCAGCAACAACAGCATTAGTAGTATGGGTAGTAATCATAATCACACTAATGGGGATCATCTTCATCATTATCGACAAGACAGAGATCATCACGGACGAAGTGATCACCGCCATCAAGACCGAGAACAGCACAATCAACATAATAATAATCACTCCTCCGAGAGATCCAACGGGGATTACATGCCACTGACAAAAAGACTTCGATTAGATGCCAGTGGAATGGAGATTCAGGTGAGGACCTTTTTTCTTGCACGTTTAACGTTACTTGTGATTATTGCAAAACACAATTAAGCATATTTTTCAGATGAAAAAATATCTTGTTTAAACGAGCACATATTGTTACTTTTCTAGAATAACATAAACTATAGCCTGATGAATACAGTAAATATATTTGCATAATTTATAACAGGAGTACAATCGACCCCCTTCCAACACCAGCGAGCCAAGTCAAGACGGGAGTGGAATTCAAATAACTCCAATTAGGAATCTGCAAAGACGATCTCCGTCAGAAGATCACCATAGTCCTTTGCCTATAGAGGTGAGTTGGGTTAATTTGTTAGTTATGAAATCTTATTTTAATGGTGAAAGTAATAAAGATTTGTTTGAATTGACAGCTTGTCACAGTCACTTCGAGCAGCCCTCAAAGGTCTTCTGAGTCCGGATCTCCTCCAGTGTCCTTAAGACGCAGCCTCGAGTCAGAAGATCTCATGAATTTCAAACTTGGAAATGTATCTGCCCCTTCTATAAAAATTACGAGCATTCCGGTGTCCGGAGGATGCATTAATATCTCTCATGACCAAAGTATCACGGGTACGAGTGGACCACTTAAACTCTTGCCAATTAAGACAGAACCTGCCAATTAGAAACTTAATTGGGAAAATTATAATCCCCCTATATAAGCTATGTAAAGATTTTATTTAAGTACTTATGTATGTTTGTACATAGTGTGAATATTATATGTCATTAATGATGTCAATATACAGAAATCCAAAGAGCCTTATCGTGTGGACTTGAGTGAGACGTGTTTTGTACATAGTTTTACAAGATTTATTTTGTGTAGTGATATTCTATGAAATTGTGCAAATGTCAAATAAGGCACTTTTACTATAGTTTGCCAAAAGTCGATGGAAGGGTAATTAATTAGTGGATTGATAACTTAAAGATATTAATTGTTAGTAATTTTGAATAATCGTGATGAAATCAGATCGATAAGATTTTACGAATCATTCCACCAGCGTTTACTGTTTGATTTCCCGTACCTTGCAAACATGTTTAGTGGCTCAGATTTAACATTGCAAGACCATTGAGCGTAAGTTTTATTTAATTTTAGTCTATGACGCAGTTTTGACGTACTGAATAATTAAGAGCGAACACATATAAGTATGTACTTAAAAATAAGTTTACTCTATTTACAGAAATGTTGAGTGATATTAATATTATTACAAATGGGTTTTATCGTCATTAGCGTTAATTTTTGTCCGATTAAGGGAAGTGGGATGAATGTTCTATAATTATGAAACTTAAAAATACTGGAAACTTGAAAATCATAATAAACTTTAAGTGAAGTTAACTTAGCATCATTCAACTTAATTACTGGTGCAATCAAATGCTTGAAATTGGTTGAGAACAGTAGATCCTAACGAAACTAACGATACAAAATGTTCTGTCAGAAAGCTTTATCTCATCAAAAATGAATCAACTGCTGTAGACACCGTTTATTCAAGCTATTGGTTAATCACAGGTCTAGAGATAAAGAAGAATATTGATGCTTAGAGCATTGCAAGTGGAACATTTGATCCAAACTTCTTATCCACTTGTTGGCAACTGCAAGAATAATTGTATTTCCTAATAATCGCATGCAGTTTTATGCGTTTTAAATGCATGCAGATTATTCATCTTACTCCACTTGGTTCCATACAGGACGCTGCATCCTCCATGGAAAGTATCCCTTCGAATGTTTCCATCTGAAAATAAATTGAACCAGAATACTGCAGATCCTTTTTTGGGTTTGATTACTTTCCCAATCACAGGAAATGCTGTGGCTCCTCCAGCTTCGACATCGGATAGCTGTTGATTGAAATAACCTCGTAAGCAATCGGTAATTCACATTAGGCTAGGTATATCCATTATGAAATCATACGTAAATCATGAAAGTGATGATTCTATCGCCCCGTAAGAACTCAGTTGGATCGAGCTTATCCAGAATTTCCGGCTCAAACACAGCATCTGTATGTGGAACATAATGTCCGCCGGGACTGTACATAAGGAAACTTGTGTGAAATATTTGCTTAGGAATTTTACTAATGGATTGAAAGGTTTTAAATTCACCTGTATGCAGCTATTTGGATATTTTCTGTAGACAAATGTCTGTCAGTAGTGACATTTAGTATTCTACCAATTTTAAGTAGTAAAGGGTGAAACTTAGAATCATTATAGTCTGCTATCCAGGAATTTGAAGAAGTCCTCTGTCGAGTTACAGCTCCTGATGTTTCTTCAGAAGATCTTACTATTCTTGATATTCTTAATTCTCCCTTGACTTCATTCTTTAATTGTGTGATCTCATTCTCATTAACCACATCGTAATATTGTACCAAAAACGGTGACCAATTATGTACTTCTACTTTAAGGGGATTGAGTATGTAAAATGGATTACTTTTGGATGCCAGGAAGCATTTAAGTGTTGAATCTTTTGCAGGATTCTATAATTAAACCAGCATAAACCATTGTTAGGATATTCATACCCTACATAATTCCTCCTTAGTCTTAACTTACCCGAATACTCTGTTCCGTATTGCAAAGCTCAGCAAATTTATAAGCAATAGGGATCAGTTGAGCTCTAAAGTTTTCCATTGGAACTCCTTTCAACAGTGTTGCAGCATCCACTAGCACTCGATTTTTAAAATTCATTGTAGATTTATTGTGCAGTATTCCACTGAAGAGTTGAGGACCAGAATCATATTGAATATCTTCAAATGCTAATCCGTCCGTAAGTTTTGAATCATGCTACATTAGAAATGTTTAAATTCAAATAAAGAGTTAGCAATAAAAATATTTAAAATGTCTATTTACCATCTTAATCGCAGCTTCCATAAGACTTTCAATTTCCTCAGGATTTGACAAAGATTTGTAATTGGGGTGCTGCATTATTGTGTCTAAGGTATTCACCGCTTGTGAAGCAAGTTGATACTCCAACGCAACTTTACCCAAATAAACTAGATCATCTAAAGATAAGCTGCATTTTGTGTTTAGATGTCCAACTATTCCCAAGAGGAACTGCAAGATAGTGTAAAGAATACTTGTGTGCTAAATTCGTACGATCATGTTAATTTAAGTTAATTTTCTGTTACACTGTACATCACTGAAAGGTAACTGGAACAGCTGGTTTAGTTTTAAAATACCCAGAGCTGCAGTTGTGAGGTCACTTTCCTTTGGAAAATTGTCACTTCTTGACAAATGAGTTCTGACAACATCGCGTACTGCTAAATAAATCAACGTGTTTGTGTCAAGTAATTCTAGTATTTATGTTTGATACCAGAAACTTCAACTTATGTTTCATGAACTGAACTTACTGTTACATCAGTCACTTACTTTGATTTTTGAAGTGTGTTTCCTCAATTTCTTTAAACAGCCGTAGGAATCGTTTGATAATTTTGTAAATCTTTAAGGCATGCTTAGCTGCATCGTAGCCTAATCCAGTAGGATCTAAAACTCCACGATCAACGAGATTGCAAAAATTGTTCAATTGTAACCCAACATCATCCAACAGTGTCGCCTGGAAGTCTTGTAAGTAACTGTATGTAATCATAGGCACTTGAGAACATATAATTCAGAAATATGTGCCAGTTTTAATACTTTTAACCATGAATACCTTTCAATAACATCTACTCTAAAATCATTTTGATTGAGAGGCAATAAACTGCACACAAACTTGACTTCCAAACTCACAAGATTCTGAAGATCCACGGGACTAGCAGCATAATCTATATCTGTATCAAGAAACGGTTGCAGACCACTGATGATGCAACAGCAATTGAGCACGAATACAATTTGAGAGTACATGATTCCTTATTAGTTGGAGGGTTATCTTAATGAATGATATCAAGTGACTAACACATTCGAATGATACTTTTACCTCATCATAAGCACAAAGGAAATGGATCATATACGTGGAAAACTGACACACGTGTAACGTGTAAACAGTGTGAAGTATAAAAATATGGTTCGCATTGTCGAACTAACCAAGGCACTCGAGTTGTGAATTGTGGACATAGCATTTTCAATTCACCAATTCGTTTTAGTTGATCAAACAAATCTGTGGAAATGAAAAGCCTTCTCCCATCCCACCCAATAGCCAAGGTTTACATTTGTTGAAATAAAATACAGTTCCAAATTCATACCCAAACTTCCAGAACAATTACTGCATAGATCACTTGACATTATACATTATGCATGTTCCTGTTCCTATGTTGTACGATTCATATTTCATCATCCACACCTGCCGCATAAAGAAATCACGCAATCTATTGATGTGAGGGTTTTAATTTTTACGCATTTCCATGTATGATGTTAATGGTATCAATCAACATATGAAGTTTCTGAACAAAGTGCCAGAAAATCGAGTTTGCACCTTTCTAAAAACACTGGTAATAGATGTCCACTGTTTTACCAATGAAGATGGATGGAAACAATGGAAAGGAATGTGAGCCAAAGAGACGCGTGGGGGAACAAAGATCACAATTCGCATATTTCCCCGCAACCAGGCACTGAACTTTCATTTACTCGAGGAGCATCGCGGGTAAATTCAAATTCAGTTCCACACTACATTCACTTTAGTTGTTTGCGCTGCCGGCTGTCAGAAATCCTTTCAAATTCAGGAATATTTGTCCAGATTTTAGGAAATTTTGAGCAGTTAAAGGTTTTGAAGATGTCTTACCGTCGGGACAATTACCGGAAAGACAGTTACACTCGGGAACCTCGGGATTTCAACAGAGACCGAGATGACCGAATTTACGAAGACGATTTTGGAGGATTCAGTGATCAAGCAGGCAAAGGAAAAGTACGCAAAACTCCAAATGATTATCTTTTTGCACGGCTTAGGCACGCCAGAATTTTCATTTCAACTATTGCAATTTATGTTTAATTTTAATTCTAGTTCGGCGATTTTGGACAAGATGATTACTACGAACCAGCCAGGCAGTCTGACTCCTATCAATTCCCAGATGCCGTGGCAAAGTTCATTAATCATTTGTACCACGCTATTAATAATCGGGATGTTTCGGAAATCGAAAATCTGTATGAAATTCGGTTTCCTCAATTGACAAGGGATTACTTTAAAGAAGAAAAGTGGCCCACAGAAATCGGGCGCATTGTGGATGATCCATTGGTAAATTGAAATATGCATTGGTTTTTGAATTTTGAATTTTAGGCTGGATTGTTAAATGCAACTGAATTTTTGGTTTATTTGTACTAGTTTACGACTTTGTACCGAGAGTTGTACTTCCGACATATTTATGCAAGCTTGCCCAACGCATTGGCTTTCAGCGATCGGTGCAATTCGTACTCTAACTACTGCGAATTGTTCAACATGATTTTGAGTAAGAATTCGTGTACAAATTGTTGAATGTCATTAAGGTGAACCCATTCACTTAAAATAACTTTTACTGTATTGCCTTATTTTAGCTTCTGAGGAGCCAATCGATTTGACTCTTACGAACCAGTGGTTGTGGGAAATTATTGATGAATTTGTGTACCAGTTCCAATCTTTCTCGCAATTTCGACGATCCCCCAGGCTTAATGCCGAAGAAGTTTCGTACATCAAGGATCACAGCTACATTTGGAGTGTTTTGAGCGTTCTCAACGTTCTGTACTCTTTGATTGAAAAGTCAAAGATAAATCAACAGCTTCAAGCTTACTTCAATGGCGAAAATCCTGAAGCGGTTGCTGGAGACTTTGGAAAGAGCCCGCTTTATAAGATGTTGGGATATTTCAGCTTGATTGCCCTCCTTCGAGTACACTCAATGCTGGGGGATTATCATCTGGCTGTCAAAGTCTTGGAAAACGTAGATTTGCATAAAAATGTATGTTAAATGTTATACTTAATCTAAGATTTCAGTGTTGGAGATTGGGTATTCACATGTACCTGCTTTTCAGACTATGTACTGCAATGTGCCCGCGTGCCAGATTACAACCTACTACTACGTTGGGTTTGCTTACGTTATGATGCGACGATACGCTGACGCGATTCGAACGTACACAAACGCTTTGCTCTACATTCAAAGGATGAGGCAAATGTTCCAAGCAAAGTCGTATCAGAACGACCAGGTTTGTCCTTTAATTTAGAACACAGTCGTTTAAAATCGTGGATCGATTAAGGCAATACTAATGTTTGGTTCTCATCAGGTCAATAAACAAACGGATCAGATGTATACAATGCTGGCTATCTGTTTGGTCCTTCATCCACAGTCTATTGACGAGTCCATTAACTCTGTTTTGCAAGATCGCAAATATGCCGACAAGATTACTCGAATGCAACAGGGTGATCTGAAGGTAGGCAATCAGCACCATGTTATTATGGTATATTGCAGCGAAATATGTTAATTAAAATGCACTTGCATTTTTTCCTCCAGGAATTCGAAAACTGTTTCACGTTTGCTTGTCCAAAATTCTTGAATCCGGTGCCTCCTGCAGTTGAGGGTGCTCCGGACGGAAGCCAGGAACCGCTTATCATTCAGAAGACAATTTTCTTGGAAGAAGTTCAGCAACAAATTTATCTTCCCACGATTCGAAGGTATTGTAAAGGGACCATCCATTAATAGTTACAGTTTATAACTTTTTCTTGTATTTTGCGATTGATAACACTATTTGTCTTCATTCCAGTTTCTTGAAGCTGTACACTACGATGCCAATTTCCAAGCTCGCTGCATTTATGGAAACCGACCAAACGGCATTGATGGAGTGCTTGTTGTGTTTCAAGCATAAAATGCACAATGTTGTTTGGTCGAAAGGAATCTCATCTCTGGATGGAGAATTCCAAGCTGGCTCAGAGGTGAGTGTTGTGAACTTGACGCGGTCAACTGATTCCTTGATTTGCTTTGCTGAAGAAAGTATTGTTTGTTTCTTAAGGTTGACTTCTACATGGACAAGGACATGATTCACGTAGCTGATACTAAAGTTGGCAGGAGATACGGGGACTACTTCATACGACACATTCACCTTATGGATGAATTAAACCGAGTATTGAAAAGCTTGAAGTTTTGAGGTCGCTTGTTATAGAGTGTCGTCCCTGCTAAGTTTATTTGTATGTGTGGTCATAAAACTGTGTAACTGGACTATGATTCGAATAAATGTTTTATAATAATTTTAACTTCCTTTGAATTGCCCATTTCCAACTACTATGAATAATTTCATCTTAGGTAAACAATAAACATCACCTGAATGTTATCAAAGCCAGCTGCTGACGGAGAAACATAGTTTTTACGAGTAATCATTTGACACTTGACTCGTTCATATGCGATAACAACAGTAATAAGTTTATTCATAAATGTTGAAGATACGTTAGATTGTTTGCACAAATCTAATATAATAATATTCCGAAAACAATCATATAATAAGCTAGTCTAAGAAAATAGTTATATCACCGACCAACAAACTCACGCCAATCATTTCAGCTATTACAGCGGTTGCATCTTCCGATGATAATTCAAATAAGTCTTGAGCGACGGGGCAACTGGAAGTACGTTAATCCTTTCCGTCATTCCAATTGTGTAGTAGTGATTCTTCGTTTGTGATAGAGCAGTCTCGTCATGAGCGTTCTGGATATTTTCTTTCTCCTTTGAATCAGAATTATTTTCCTCGTTGCTCTGAATAGGATTCATGTTTTCTGTGTCGCTGACGACTACTCCTGACTCTGTGCTTCCGCTCGTCCTGTTGCTGTTTCCGCGTCCACCAACTGAACACGGCTGCTGCAGGTGAAAAGAATCTTCCTCATCTTCCTCGTCGTCAGTCGTGCTCAAAGAGCTCTCGAGAGATGACTCAGTTGACCATGAACCTTCATATCCTGCTGGTCGAGAGCTACTGATTTCTCCATCGTTTTCCTCAATGACTGGTGGATCATTCCTAGGAGAGAGTGCAGCTCCAATACTAGGGTTAGTACTATCCGCAGCAGCCAGAATTGCTGAGCCAGGAGGAGCTTCTACGATCCCAGTGGGGTTTCGAATAGCACCTTCCACCTCCATTTGCATGTTGCTCAGAGTCTGTGAAGCATTTGCCAGCATTTGACGACTAGCATTTCTTGCTCTGGTGGCAAGATTTTCCAGGTTGGTGTTGACGAATTCCCGTAGAATATTTCTCTCTTCTACCACATCCCTTTCTCTTTCTCGACGAGCCCTTCGGTACTGTTCTCGAATTCGACCAAGAAGTCCTAAATCCATGTAAGATCCGCTACCGCTACCACCTGATCTCAAAGGATTCCTATTGCCACGGGAAGCACGATGGCGCATAGCCCGCAATCCAGATGATGTGCTTCCTCCAGTTGTACAGTTCCTAGCTTGCTTCGAGGGAGAAGATCCAGATGGTTGCTCATTATCTTGAGAACTACAAGCAGTCGAAGATGAAGCTTCATTTCCTACAGGACTCTTTTCCGTATTATCGTCAAGTGAGGTTTGTGGAATGGGTAGAGAGTCCATTTCTTCATCTTGTTGACATGTTGGGGCTATACTGTCAGGTCGAGCATGATGTGCTTCATCATCTGCCTCTGAGTCTGTGCTTTCAGATGCCACTGGAGGACGATAGTCATCATCATCTGACGAGTTGTTTCCCAAAGAATAAGCAACAGCAACAAAACCCGTTTCTCCTCCTTCAGCTCTGATACAAAAATACAAACATGCAACTTAATTGAAATCTACTTCAACTTCGTATTCAAAGCATTAGATGCTTACCCTGAACGACGGCGTTGAACAACCAATAATCGACTAGCACGTCGTCGTTCTTGACGCCTCTTCCGTTTCTTCTTCTTGCGCTCTTCTCCAGCTGGACGATCATCCGAAGCAGCAACTGACTGGCGAATAATGTTTCTTATTTCTGAGCGACAAATTTCTTTCAAAGTAGGAGGATTCCATTCGGCTGTAAGCGAACAACGACAGATATTAGTAATATTTTATATTTAACTGATTATAGTAAAACATAAACCAATTAATTTTTCAACTTGTTTTGCTATTTTATAACTTAAAATTTACTTACGCAATATCACAGCTTTACGGATTTCCCCAGCCTTAGGGGACACAAGAGTAGCAAATGACACCGGAAGCAACGTCTTTTTATCCACCTTATCATCCGACAGACGAGTGACTTTAACCAACGAATCATTGATGGGGACTACGCAAATTCCTCCAATCTGCGAAATCACAAGGCAAGGCACATTAATGTTTCTGACAAAGCAATATCACCAAACCGTCAGACAGTGAAGTTAAAGTAGACTACCTTCAGTAAATCTGTGATATTCCGAATTGATTCTTCAGGACATGCAGCACCGCAGTAAATTCGATCATAGCGTTGTGAAGCAGAGATAGGATCTAAGCAGTTCCCAACAACAAATTCGGGACGACAAAAATCAAACAAGTCTATGGCTGCAGAGGTTTGGAAGAATTCCTCCAATTTGTCTCTATAACATATTACACAGCATTATTAGTCACATCACAGCCTTGGTTCTCCTTCGGAATAATTCCAGTTTATCTCACCTGGCATATTCAGTCACATCTGCATGAAGTTCGATTCCATGATTCATTCCGTTCTTTCCAATGATAAGGCCACACATAGTAGAAAGATATCCGGTTCCTGACCCCAAATTAAGGAAACTCATCCCTGCACCAAGATCCAAGTTTTCCATCACCTCGGAGTAAATACATGGAGCACTTAAATGTAAGTTTCCATCTTTCCAAGCTAAATCCTTATAAGCGTTCCTCTTATTCAACGGAGTATAATAAAGCGCTCGATCCACTGCCCGAAAAACTCTTTCAACAGACGGATTCTACATTAAAAATCATAAAACCACATATTAGAATTAGATAATCAACCTACAAATTATTACCCTAAGGCTTTTATTCATCATCCGGGAAATAACTAGCTACCTTAATGTATGCAGCATTCATCAAATTATCAATGAGCTCATCATTGCTCTCTCCCGAGCTAACTGCACCCCCCATCTTGTTTGTTCCAGTCCGAAGGTAATTAGTCCCGGAAATACAGGCAGTTCATCCAGATGCAAGCAGAATATCCGCTAGCTGTCAACCTACAAACAAAACAAGCAATTATTACGATTAGAGAAGATAAAGCAATACAAAAAAACAGAAAATAAGATTGTATTTATGCTCAAAACATAAAATCACTTGCTTTCCTTATACTCCACCTTATCTTCCACATGCCAATAAAAAAACCCTTCGAACTCCTTACAGAAATACGTGAAATAACAAAAATACTTTTCTTGTTTTCTTGTCAAAGAATTGCAAAAATTACCAGATGCCTGTCTACCACTCTGATGAAGCTTATTGCAACAATGCTATAAAACAATCTAACCATGCAATACATTTCACATTAGCCAAAAGACCAAAACTACACGTTATACTTCCTATTACTACAAACTACTTTTGCTCGTATTCCGTACTTAAGTAAACCTCCTGCTTCTACAGAGTTGTCCTCCACTTCTAAATACTGCTACACATGAAATGAATCCTTACTATACACAATCAGTACATACTTAAATACATACACACAAACAACTATCATCAAGCAACTTTTTGGAGTCTTGTAACTTCACCACTTAAGTTATTCCTAACAAACTAACAATCTAGGAAGTGCATCTAGTTTTCTGCAGCTCCCTCAATAAAACTATTCACTACACAATTATCTCCTGTTTTGTGTGTAAACTTTAATCAGCCTTTATTTCGGCCACCAAAATTAACCAAAAAATGCAAGACACATTCTGCATATGCGTAAACATGATGATGATAAACTATATAATACTCCGGATTCCATACCACAAGGAGAAAAACAAAATAATATTATTCCATATGTATGCCTACAAAAATGATGATGGTCGTGTGTTGTTGTGTATCTCTGCGCAAGAATTAGGTAACCATTAAGATAAACGATAATCTACTATAAACTTACAAATGATGAATTTAACTGTGTGAACAGTTAATTCACCAATGATGAAGAAGAGTAATACACAACGGATTTCAAATGACCCGACACAAGTATTCGCTTAAGTGTGATCGTTTCCCTATTCGTTCGTAACTCCGCAGATAGAAAATATGTGGAAAATTGCCTCTCTGAGACGGAGGCACTTAATATTATGCGTCCGATTGGGATATCTTTCTTACGTGTTTCCTTAATGATGATCAATCAACCCTACCACACGACTAGCAGAGACACCAGAAGTTGCACAACTGTTCTCGGTGTTTTTGAGTCGGAAAGCGTCGAAGTAGTCGATATTTTATTATTGGAACATTGGAAGATTGGAGTCTCGCACACACGAACAGATTTTCCCGTCGACCACGACGAATGATTTTCTCGAGTGTGCAAACAACACACACAATTCTCTACTTGTTTTGTCCACAAGGCAAAAAATGTGTCCGACTTAAATGCCCGTATGTATTCGTGCACTCCACGAGCGAGTATTCAGCTGCTGATCTCATGATGAAGGAACAGTTCCACACCACCACCCACTTCACCTAGACTCACTTTAAGTAGAGGTGTTTTTTCACCTGCTGCTTCTCCTGGACTTTTTGGGTCCATTACTAACTATTTTACTCATCAAGCATTCTCTTCGTTTTACACTTTTGCATATTAAGGAATGAATGAGGTATTAGGCAGATATTATTTCATTTGAATTCTATATTCGTAGGTTGTTCCAGCAGGTATGTAATAATAGTGAACAGGTTTAGCTATATAGAAAAGCCTTTGAAGATTCGAGTCTAGTATTCTCTAGTCATTCAGTGAACTAGGAGTAATAATTAGAGTTGTTTTTAGAAAAAGATTAACTGCTCCTATGCAAATCTTGGGGTACTGTGAGAATCCCTGATAGCTTGACAGTCAGATAATAAAAGATAAGGTGTGTGGAACAGATTGAATAGTGTTCTAATTTTTAAAATGACTACTAGGATAACCCTTACTCGGTTTGACTTAAAGGATTCTGAGCCTTCCTCCAGGCGCATTGATCCGAGTATCTTATCTGAGGGTTTTAATAGAGAGAACGCTATTGAAAAGTTTAGTCTTCCTGAGAATGCTATAATTAAGTTGTTTCATGATGGGAAACTCATTCCGTGGTCGATGGTGCTAAGCGTTTCTACAGTGGACATTCATGTGTTGCAACCGAGACAAAACAGTAAGATCTTAATAAAAAAGATTTGACATTGAATTACAGAGTATTCTAATCCGTATTTGTTTCACACAGCTACACCTATAACCTCTGATGCAAATCCGGCAACAGAGTCCTTGTTAAAAGAAAAATTGAAAGAGCTTGGAAGTCGAATTGCTTCTTTGGAAGCCATAAGTTCATCAGATATTTCTATTAAGACAGAGCGAGACTTGCAGATTCTTTCAAAGCAAATATCTTTCCTTACTAAGCGGATGGATGAAGCTGAGGAAGCGGAATGGATTAAAAATCCTTGAATTCTACCTTTAAACTAACAAATTTGAATTCACGCTTCGGTGCGTTCACATGCTGATCTCGTATATGTTTGTTGAAGAATTTAAGTTGCTTCAACAAACAATGTCAAGGGAATTCGGATTTGAAGTCACTACATCAATACTACCGTTGCTTCAATACAAATTCAATAAAATATTCCTATCACTTGCACACACCATGTTTGGGATGTACTTATCTTAATAATTGTGATAGCTATATATGATATACCTGTATCAAAAGTAAATATACAGACATCCGTTTCATAAAATATGTTTTGCGAGTATTATGACCAATTAAATTGATGTTCTTACAAAAAGCATACTACAGATTCTTTAACAACAGAATTTACCATCTGAATGTGGCATGGCATACTGTTAACGGACAATCGCCATTGTTGAAATAGTAATTAATAATAACAACATGTAACACCCAAACACACTAATTACGGTATAATTGTCTCGTTGATATAACTTCTAACAGCTGTATGTTTCTAATGTAAATTCAAACATCTAGATTTTTTCACTTCAAGTAAATCAAGATACAATCAATATTTTATCTAGGGTACATTTAAACGAAGTTACATTGATTACATTTTTTATGTCTTACGCTATATAGACTGTTACACTAAATATTGTAATTCGCGACGGAACGAGATCTGTTTGCTAAATATTGAATAAATCACCTGCGGAAGGAAGTGGAGCCAAGCCGTCCGTTACTGATGGTAATTTAGACAAGTCGGGCATGGAGAGCACATGGGCTTTGAGTTCGTCTAATTTCTTAGATAGGATTTTTCCGTAGTTTTGATGTTCCTGTATAGTAGATATTTATATTATATATTACATTTATACTTTTATACCTTTAAAAATGTTGAGAGTGTTATAAAGTTGGTGGAATATTTATTACCTCCAGTCGATGTTCTGCTTGAGTCAGAAGATCCTTTTGAAAACCAATTAAATCTTGAAGCTTCATAGAAGCACTTTTTCTATCGTCCAATTCTGCGTCTAACTTGGTATTATAATCCTTGAGAATGTCATGAGCTGTGTTTATCTTCTTTTGCAAGTCTCGTGAAACGTCAGAATCAACGCAAATACTGTCAACTCCTTTAGCATCTGAAACTTCAGGAGGTAAAGTAGCTATCTTTCCTCTCGTGACAGCATCAGTACTAGGCATTTTGTCCAAACTCTAAAATTCATAGAATACCAATTAGTTAAAATCCAGTTTAATTAATTATCGTTTCATGTTTCATTTAATTAAAACACGCATTACTTTAACTACTGCTATTAGTTCTTCTTCTGTTGGAGGATCTTTGTACGGAGAAGGAGATAGCTTGATTTCAATCTGAGTGACTCCATCAACCTCCCACTCCTCAATAGTGTTCGTAGTGTCTTCTAAACTTCTTTTTC